>RANY01000150.1:0-49860 GCA_009805235.1 Neurospora pannonica FGSC 7221
GGCGGGTCGTCGGTGCGTCGCTCCTGAGTCGTGCCGACCCAGACGGTGCAGTAGCCGAGCTCGTGGGCGGTTTGGTCGTATTTCTCTTGCTGACTCATCAAGCTCTTGTCGCTGCCGCCTTCGGGCTTGACGTTGGGGTCATCGGCGTGGCGGGTGGCTTGGTCGGCTTTGGCTTTGGCGAGTTTGTTATCGGCTTCGGCTTCTGTGGCTTCTTCGGCCTCCTTCAACTCCTTGGCGGTGGTGGAGGCCGGTGCAGAGGGCCTGGGCCAGCCGGCACCTATTGGCCATCCCTTGATACCCCTTTGCCTTGCATAACCCTCGACAACGGAGAGCCAGTTGTCCGTTTTGATGTCGGCGGAAGCATCAAAGGCCACGATGATATCGACGTTGCGTCCTGGCCGCAGTAAGGGATATATGGGAAGGTTGTTGGACATGCCAGAGTCCATGAGTTGGATATAATCGGACTCGTAAGCAAGCCGAGGAACCGTTCTTGGAAGCTTGCCATTCATTCCGTGGATGAAGTTCGGGATTGTCGCTGGGTCGATTGGATGAACCTTGCTGAGATCCTCATTGTGACCCCAGATCAAGTTGTCAACAGCCTGGAAACCACCAAGGCTCTGGATCAGAGGGCGGATTTCCCGGTAGTAATGGCTTAGTGTTGCGCAGAACGCACTGCCCCATATCCCCAGGAGTACGGGCAACCGAATTTCGGGAAGGTAGAAGCCTTCTGTCGTAGGCAGGTTGACGCCATTTTGGAATCTCCTGCCCATGGCCCAGGTCGGAATACCGGCAGCGAACTCTTCGCAGAAAAGCTCAAACGGAGTCATCTCAAACCATTGAAACCATGCTTCTTTCTTGGCCTCAGCTTTGGCCGCTTCTGAAGCATGCGACTGCTCGTTGCCGGCTTCGTCAAGCTCCGGAATCTCGTGGCGCACAGCTGTATAAATGGGCATGGGATTTTGTCCGTAGCGAATGTACTCTTGTTGGTGAGATAGCTTGAAGTCCTGTGCGTTAACGCCAAGTTCTCCCTTGGGAATGAACAACCTAGCTGCTAGCAGCAGCCCGTAGGCGTCAACGAGCCCAAAATCAGCTTCTGGATCACCCTTCAGCTTTTCTACCATGGCGGTCAGCAGTAGCTTGTTCGTAGGCGCAGACAGAAGAGCTGAGAAGGCGGTAGGCGGGTAGGCAATATGGATGCCAAGACGTGCTTTCAAGTGGTTAATAGTTCGCTGGAAATCGCCGCCTGAGAGGGAGGAGAAGTACAGAGACTGAAGCCAACAGGATCCACTGACGCCTGATGTATACATGATACAGTCGAAAAGGCCGTCCTCGGCCGCCGCCATATATGATCCGGTTCCAGCGACAAGCGCCCTGAGGCCACCACCAGAGCCACATATGGCGATGGTGGGCACGTCTTCCGGGTTGATATCTTCCTCTTTTATGCCAAGGTAGTGAGCCAACGCAACGGCTGTTATCTTTTTCCTGCGCGCCAGGAAAGTTTTCTCTTCGTCACAGAGGTCCTCCGAAACGCGGACCTTGGCCGAGTACTGGATTTCAGGATTTATCGCGGGATCGCGTGCCTCCTCCCAAATTTCAGCGGCGAGAGAACCTGGGGCCATGTTGAGCTCCCGTTGGAGCTTTCTGATGTAGCCAGGGATGAGTTTGGACCACTCGGGAAGAACCAGATCGACCAGCTTGTTGGACAGTTTGCCTGCCTCGGCCGAGGTCATGGCCGAGAAGCCTTCAAAGCCATCGACGAGTTTGGACCAGGTGCCATGGTCGTCGATCTTGCCGTGAGATTCAAGCTCCTGAGGGGGGAGCTCTGTATTGCTCGATCGGTCTGTCTTCGCAGTCTTGTCGGTTGAGTCGAAAGTCTGGAGAAAATCAGCCGTCGGGTTGAGCGAGAAAACAAGCAGGGAGCCGAGGAGTACCGCCGAGAGGGATCGAGGGACCCGGGTCTTTGATTTGGGCTTGTTGTCGCCTGAAGCGAAGAAGCCATGTCGGGTCTGTTGGAAGGGTAGCAGGGAGGGTTTCGTTGTCGCCGACGTTCTTGAGATGGCGCTATTTTGTGTAAGAGACCTTGCCAGGAGAGATCGGCGACCGGTTGATGAGATGGCGAAGGTCAATTGGCCCAGCCGCGCCATCTTCGCGGTTGCTGGTAGGTTGCAGACCCTCCGCTGACAAGGCTAGTGGAAATGTCGAATATGCGATGCGGCGCGATGCGGGTTGAAATTGGAGTCGCCAAAGTTAAGTTGGTGTTGCGCGCGAGTCTCGAATTACTTGTAGAGGGATAGGTGGGAGGTAGGTAGGAACCTGGAGTTTTTTATCCAAGGCAGGTCCCGACACGATACTTGTTCGGTTATTGCTCCCGATCAAGGACTATCATGTTGGCCGAAAAGCGCTGGGTCCGCTAGATGAGGCAAGTTGGGTTATTTGACGAGCTTCCTAGTCTTTCCGTCCAAGTTCCATCGTCGGCAGCTTGTATGACTCTATCGATCGGTTACGGTAGCTAGGTAGCTGATTCCACGAGCTGGAGTTTGGAGTTGATTGTGTTGCGATTCTGAGGTGACATCATAACTATGGGGCTTGGAAAGTTGGAGGGGCCGGCCGTCTGTTAGAAGGGAACAGAAGGATACCACCCAGCGACTTGTACCTTCCGTGCAAGCCCGATAAGCGACCGGTAACATTTTCTCAGCGTCCAGTGTTCAGTCCCATTATGTTACTCACTCAATCGGCAAGAACTGAAGTCCCTAGTATTTCCCATGTCTATGTACCTCTTGCCCCTACCATTGGATATCCCGTCCATTAGCTCAGTGGTGTCGGGAATCACTCCGGACGTTTCAACTTGCCAAGTTTCTTTCTATTCAACGCTGCAACTTGGATCCAGCCTTGCCAGCCAATATGAATATGTCGACTGTATAGGCGCAAGAATGTATGTAGTCGATCTTAAAAGCTCTATACTTATCTGCCTACTGTCCACCCGTCCCTCTTTCAATGATCAGACGGGGAGCATATTGACCAACTTGCGCACCGGTCAACCAATAGACGTGCGATGTGACTTCTCGGGAACACCCGCAGTACTTATCGTCCGAACCTTTGAGGATGGCTTTTATCCTTCGCATAAAAACCAAACTGCCATGAGTGAGGAAGTGGATTGTATAAATAAGGTCGGGTGGTAGAGTGTTTCAAGGATCCCCAAAGACTTTGTATTCGTCGTAGGTTTCAGGAGCCGAAAGAAAACACGAAGAAAGGAAGCGTCCAGTCCAGCCAGCCCTTCCGGATGTGGGGAAGTTGACTCGGGTTGTTTCTTTAAAAAGCCAGCGGCTCCATCCACGTTCGCTTGTTTTGGAGGACGGGAACTGGAGAGCTTCCATGATGGAACTCGGGTTTCTACACCCACGCAGGGTGTCGGACCATCAGGGCCAAGCGCATCTTGCAACCACCTCCACATGGAAGCCAGAACGGTATACCAGCTAGAGATCGATCTGTAATTCCTGACTAGCGGTAAATAGCATAATTATGGTAAATTTCATGTAAAAATGCCATTTTTTCAGAATGGATCGATCCCTAATACCAGCGCTCTGCATGAGCCGAGCCGAGCCAAGCTCAACCTCCAGATTGGCTTGGCTTGCCAGACCATAGGGCCAGCTTGGATTGGCTATGGCTCGGCTTGATCTGGCTTTATTGAGCTTGCTTCGAAATTTATATACCAAAATCCTCCGTTTTTACCGCTGATACCAAAGATGAACTATCCATTACACCGAGTTCACCGCATATTGCTTACTCTGACGTATAGATGGATACTGAACGTACATGAAATTTCACGTGTATACCAAAATCCCGTCATTCTCAACCAGAAATTAGGGTAGATACTCCAAGAAAATAGTGGAAATACCTATTCTGCAAGCCTAACAAGCCTAGTTGTAACGAGCCAAGCCGACACCCCCAGCTTGCCTCAAAATCAGGGCTGGCTTGGCTTGCCAGAAATATTTTGGGCTCGGCTTGCTTGGTTACAGCTCGGCTCATGCAGAGCGCTGCGGTATACTCCACGACGCACCAAGAATCGACGGATATGCGCCCAAATGTCCAAGCCACACCATCCCCAGGTTTTCCAATCATGGGATATCAAGGAGGTTCCATCTGTTGCTTCTCTGATCCTATCCAGGGTCTCCGATGATCGACCACCGTGACGTGACGGCCTTGAAGAAGAAAAGTGGTCAATGTCGACCGCACCGATCAAAATGTCCAGCTTAACTCATGGGATACACGCCAAGCACGGCGACAATATTTGAATGCAAGCGCCCGAGGACCTTACAAACTGTAGTGGCTTGACTGTAGCCACCATGTCTGTTTCATTAACAGGCGGAAGCAGACGTAAAATAAAAACACACAGCCCATGGTAACTGGCCTTCAGCAAAGACAAGCAGATGCTGTTTGCCCTGGGTGAAACAGTCACTCGTCAAGCCGAGTGTAGGTTTTCTAGACGCGCTCAAACCTAGCACGCCTAGCCAGGCTCAGTAGGTTATGTCCGAATATCACGAGCAGCCAAACAGCCAGACAGCCAAGCGTCAAATAGAGTTGCAGAGAAGCGCGAAACAAATCAAAATGTGAAAGTGCACCGGGATTTGGTCTCCAACAAATGCACGTAATTTAATTTTAAGGAGCTCCCTGGCTCGCAGCTCATTGTCACATCCGTGCTAGTACAGTGCGGACATGGCAAATTGAGCCGAGGAGGGCATTTAACATGTGTTTTAGGAAAGACACGGCACCTTTGTGGTTACTCCTTTCTGCTTGCTTGTCAAGTGTTTGCTCTTGTTGATATTGCGTTATGTCGTGAGCGCTTAGTGCAAGTCCTAGGGCCAAGATGATGGAGTAGTATATGGCTATAGACAGACGATGGAATCCCGTTGCTCGAGACCACTGCAGCGATCTAGTGTTGAGTGTTGTGTTGACAAGAATTTTGAGATTGGATTCCTCGAGCCCCAGAATTCGCACTCTCGTCTTTTCCCCAAATGCTGGGCTATAACCATGTCCTGGCCAATCATGTGGCTGAATGGGTGCGACCCCTGCTTATTAGTTTCCCTTTAGCATCAGGATGTCCTGCCAACCCGTCAGGCCAGTGGACACTTCCCAATCGAAGTCCAATGTGCCAGCCGGGCCACCAGCGAGCGAGGCCTTGCGTTGAGGTGACCCTCACCCGCCCGTATTTCTGGCACTCTGTGTCGGGCCTGCCGTGGCCTGCCCGGCGCCCAYCCGGGTTCCAGCACCACCACCTGGCACGTCGAACCTGAACCCCTTTTGAGCTGCTCCAAACGGGACGTCGATGCAGCCAGACACGGGCAATCTAACACCTACCCAATCTCCATACCCACCCCCATCCCATCCACCCATCCAACCATCCATCCATCTTCTTCGACTGAAGCCGCCCTGCCTGCTGCTTGCCCGCTGCTGCTGCCACACTGACTGCCGTCGCACCTCACCCAAAATTTCCCATTCTTTTCTACCGGCAACAACTCAGCATTCTCCCCATCATCACATTCTTCATTTCGTACCTTACCTTTGGCACTCTTTTCGTATTCATACGCGATCCAGCGTTACCTTTCAGATTCACCGGCCAATTGCCTTAGGATTCCGTACCAGGCGGCGCCCATTGACAACTACCCAACCTTTGACAATACGCGAACCATAAGAGGTATCTACCCTACCGGCTCGCCTTCCTTCCGGTAAGTTGATGCTGCTTGGTCGTGATCGATGCTCTGCAGACACTCGCTCCTGGTCCGGCCCACGTACCAACAGCCTGCCCGTCCTGCTCGACAGATACCGACTGGCTCTGTTGCTACTGCCCCAACCTGCTGGTATCTCGTGCTCTTCGTCGTCACGAGCCCCCCTCATGGTTGCCGCTGGGCTGCGCCGATACGAGCAGTCCACCCAGCCAGCCCGTTTGTTTGCCTCCACCGCGATCCACGTTGGAGTGTTGGTGTTGGCGCTGGCAGCACCGGGCTCGCAGGGCAAGCTTAACGGGTGGCGGTAGCCGTCTGCACGGGGAACGAGGAAGATACATGCGCTCGACACGCAACTAAGCTTCCAGCTCAATGACTGACGCCCATCCGTTTACCTTTCAGACTTCGCACCTTCCTTACGATCCCGAACTTTTTTACCATTTCCATCAACCGTTCACCTCTTGACTCGACAGAAACATCACCATCACGGTACCTTCTGCTATAATGGGTAAGCGCTTGCTTTCTGTCCTCTACTTAACGTGCCCGTTGGAGCAAGCCGCAGGAAGCATCGCCGGATCACCGATCTCTCCGTACCTTACTCCACGTTCCATGGCCTCAACAAAACCCGACTCAGCGCCGCCCTTCGCCGTCTTTCTTCTCCCTTCCCCCACCAACATCACAAGCTCGTTCTTCTGATACGATCATCACATTCGTTGTCCGCTTGCCATCTACCGTTTCTTGGGAACCGTCTTTTTTGGAAGAGAGCCATCTTACCACCCAAATACTTTTGTCCAAACGACTCCGCTACAATGCATTTCGCTACCATGATGCACAATGCCACCCGGGGCCGCACCAAGAGTGTTCAGTTTGAGAAGAGCTTCGCCAGTCTCGCTGAAACGATCGATGGAAGCTCCTCTCGGGATGGTGCCGTGTCCCCCGTTCCCTTTCCCGGAACACGGACCAGCAGTTTGCCCCTTGGGGAGAACAACGAGATGACCAATAAGGCTCTACGCCGATACAAGAGCTTGCTGGAAATCGAGGACCCGGCCCCAAAGTTGCCAATGACCCAACGACTCTCATACGGCGAGCTATATCCCAAGGCTACGGATCCGGTCGTGTTTCAGGAGCTATCACCGAGGCGGCCTTCATCCTCTAATAGTTGAGAGCTCCGCGCACTTGACTGGATATGCATTACATACTTTTGGGCACAAGATGACGGGTATCATGCTAACGTTTGCTCTACGCCAGCTTCGAACGGTATTCCCACCTCTCCTCCTGTTAGGGCGGCTCCCGTACCTCAGTCACCGACTTCTCAGCCATTGCCATCTCAGACGAAACAACATCAAGATGCTTCTGGTTCTGACACCGTGGCCGCAGCTCTCCCTTCTACCTTGAGCGACAACCGAAACATTGTCCGAAGGAAGCTGACGGGATACGTCGGTTTCGCCAACCTCCCCAACCAATGGCACCGCAAGAGTGTCCGCAAGGGCTTCAACTTCAATGTCATGGTTGTTGGTATGTAATGCTTTCTGTGTCCATTGAAGGAGATTTACTAATTCTAGACATGCAGGTGAATCCGGACTTGGAAAGTCGACCCTCGTTAACACTCTTTTCAACACCTCTCTCTACCCTCCCAAGGAGCGCAAGGGCCCTAGCCTCGACATTGTTCCCAAGACTGTCACCATTCAGTCTATCAGCGCCGATATCGAAGAGGCTGGTGTCCGCCTCCGTTTGACTGTCGTTGATACTCCCGGCTTCGGCGACTTTGTCAACAACGATGAGTCTTGGCGTCCGATTGTGGACAACATCGAGCAGCGATTCGATGCTTACTTGGATGCCGAAAACAAGGTGAACCGCATGAACATTGTGGACAACAGGATCCACGCCTGCGTTTTCTTCATCCAGCCCACCGGCCACTCTCTCAAGCCCCTTGATATCGAGGTCATGAAGCGTCTCCACACCAAGGTCAACTTGATTCCCGTCATTGCCAAGTCGGATACTCTCACCGACGACGAGATTGCTGCTTTCAAGGCTAGAGTAAGTCTTCCCAGCCAGACTTGTTCTACGATCAATGCTGACTGTTTTCTCTCCCCCATAGATTCTTGCGGATATTAAGTACCACAAGGTGCAAATCTTTGAGGGCCCTCGCTACGAGCTTGACGACGAGGAGACCATTGCGGAGAACAACGAGATCATGTCCAAGGTCCCCTTCGCTGTTGTCGGTGCGACCAACGAGATCACAAACGCCGATGGCCGTAAGGTTCGCGGTCGCCGTTACCCTTGGGGTGTGATTGAGGTGGACAACGAGGAGCACTGCGACTTTGTCAAGCTCCGCCAGATGCTCATCCGTACTCACATGGAGGAGCTCAAGGAGCACACCAACAACGTCCTTTACGAGAACTATCGCACGGACAAGTTGATCGCTATGGGCGTCTCTCAAGATCCAAGCGTCTTCAAGGAGGTGAACCCAGCCGTCAAGCAGGAGGAAGAGCGCGCCCTCCACGAACAGAAGCTTGCGAAGATGGAAGCTGAAATGAAGATGGTCTTCCAGCAAAAGGTTGCTGAAAAGGAATCCAAGCTGAAGCAGAGCGAAGAGGAGCTGTATGCTCGTCATAGGGAGATGAAGGAGCAGCTGGAGCGCCAACGACTGGAGCTCGAGGAGAAGAAGTCCCGAATCGAAAGTGGGCGGCCAATTGAGAAAGAGCCGACGAAGAGGAAGGGATTCTCTCTCCGATAATTTTGCGGCCACGACTTCACCCGCCTCTCACGACTATTTCACTGTCATGGTATCCCGCATACACTTCGGCCTGCCGCTTCATTCCTTCTTTCTCTGTTTCCATTTGTTCATCTTCTAATCATAACCTCCTAATCCTGCGGGAGGATCCCCTCGCAAGCCAACAGACTCTTTGCAGACCCCTTCATAGACGGATGGGTTCTGCTAGAAATTCATTGGCAGCCTAACACGGTCGGGTTTCCGAAAAGCCGGTGTGTTCCGTCGTTGAGACGGGGTTCGGTCGACTTTGTTCTTGAAAACTAATGCAGATGTAATTGGACCGGAGGAGTTTTTTCGAGAATCTCTTATCTTCTTCACAATGGCAGCATGGTTCGAACAGATATATCATCTCATCTGCTTTGGAGAGTGGAGTTCCGAAAATATGAGGGAGAAAAAAGAGAGATAATTCGTTAGCTGTCCCCCACCAGATGTTCGCGGCGCAACAACAGTCTGGCCCTCAACTCCCTTTCGCGGCTCTGCTTGCCCTTGCCTTCTCGACCGACCTTCGGCAACGTCATATCTCCGGCCGGTACCATGACTGAAAAGTCGGTTAGGATGCTGTGGCTGGCGGGAGCGAGGAGCAATTCACAGCTGAGAAACTCATAGAGGGATTAGAAGGAGTCGGGTTTGAACTGTGCTCGCGACGCGCAGCATATGCAAGTTGCAAAGGGGCGTAAGGGAACAGGCGGGAAATCTCACTTGGACGAAAAGCAACGAACGACCAGATATCCCACACAACACATGTATTTTATTAACTGTTTTCATCGGCGATCAGATGTCTTGATTTCATGGGGAATTCTTGTAGGAGGTTTTTCTTTTCACGGTTTACGGTCATACCCAACCCAACATTCCCGGCCGATTCTTCACTGGGCTCGCTCTCCAGCCACGGGGGTTCTTTCTCACCACATAAAACATACACACACTCAACGTGCACTTAGCCTCTCCTAGATAGTTATTTCTTAGCCTGTTTCTCTCTCATGCTTTCAAGGTGACTTTTGCCTCTTTCCTCAGTGATAATTGTTTGCTCTCGCACCGCTCCTCTGATTGACAATGTTATGACTGGCAACTATGCTATTATATACGCACTGAAATTGAAGGGGGGAGACCGTTGGTGCCTCGGTGGCTTTTATCAGGCTCCTCACTTTTCTTACGCAAAAGAGAAAGAAATCTGTCTATGCCCCTTTTTATATCCATTCAGTTAATAGTAGTAATGATACATGTAGCGTACATCGATGCCGAAGGGGGCAAACAAAACAAAGTCTGCAACAGATTGTTCGGGTATCGGGGAACGAACAAAATGGTGCGCGCAATGTGCCCAAAATATGTACGGAAGTCAACTCAGCTCGTACATAATCCATCCCGGTTCACGTTTTATGGAGGTTGCGAGAACCGCCCGCCCACTCTGCCACTTTCTCGGATCCGGACCTTTCACAGCAGGATCAAAGTCGCAACAAGCGCAGAAGTACCCCATCACCCGTGGCCATCTTGATGAGACACTCAGGCAGCAAGTACTATAGGGCGTGCCCATGGTTCCTTGAACACGGAGTTACTAACCCCAAACAAAGTCGCGCATGTAGAAACCAGGTGGCACATGCGAATTCCATTGTCGATTCCCGGATTCTGCCGCTCCAAGACGGTAGATAGTGACTTCCTTTCTCCTCCTACTCCTCCTTCTCCTCCACCTCTCAATCCCTCGGTCCTAACAGGACCTCCTTTAACCTCTCCGCAAGTACCAGTTGAACGCGAGCTGGTTGATAGTGGGGGAGAAAGGCGACGGTACTTCGGACTCGCCCGGGCGCGCGACGGGATGACGGAGGTAGACGGCCGCGCAAATGTTCTGGTTGACCTCGAGGTAGCGGGGGATGAAGGCGAAGGCGGACATGTAGTTGCGCGGCCTCCAGGGGGTCATGTACGGCTTGCTTGGGTCGATCTCGCTGTCCTCGTGCTCGTCGTTGTACTCGATCACCTTCTTGAGCACCTGGCGCGACTGCTTGTCGAGCTTCTTGTTCAGCTCCTTGGCCGCGTCCTCCTGCTGGATCGCCTTGGAAGGGGAGACGGCAAGGCGCTCGAGAAGCATCGTCAGGTCGTCCACCACGTTGCCCGTGGGTGCCACGGACCCGTCGCGTCGCTGCGCTTGCTTGATGGCCGCCTTGATGTCGCGCTTCAAAGCGCGCAGAGCCTGCTTGCGCGTCGCGGAGAGCTGGTGAGATGGCGAGTCGGCGATGTGCTTGGCGTACTGGAGCAGACGCTGGAGTTGCAGGAGTTCGTACTTGCGGTTCCAGGCCTCGTCGAACTTGGAGGTGTCGGCTTGCTTCTCCTTCTTGCCGGACTTGGAGGTTGCTTCTTGTGCGTCTCCTTCCTCCGCCTCCTCCACCTCCGCATCCTCCTCTTCGGCGGCCTCCTGTGCTTCCTCCGCGAGCTCCTTCTTGGCGGCCTTCATGGCCGCGGCGAGAAGCTTCTTGTCCTTGGGCGCACCGGTCGCATAGAGGACGCGCTCGACGTCGACCTGGAAGAGATCGCCAGGGTTAAGGAGGTAACCGGGGTGTTTCATCTGCAAGGGGATCGCTAAGGTTAGCGCCAGATTAAGCAACCCTTAAGATTGGGCAATTGTATTGTAGAAGTCGGTAGTGGGACGTCATGGTGGTGTGTGTACATGCCTTCTTGCCGTTGACGGTGACGGCACCGTGCACGACCATTTGGCGGGCCTGTCTTGCACTGCTGGCAAAGAGGGCTCTGAAGATGGCGATATCAAGGCGCCTCTCGAGAGGTGCAAAGGTCATTTGCTCGTACGGCGTGGTAACCTTCCTGCCCGGGTTGGCGATGACTTGCTTGGTAGGTTTTCCATCGTCGGTCTTCTCGTAGGCTGGGGGCTCTGAGAGGCCAGAACCGCGGCCGGCGGCTTGTTCGCTGCCGTTGTATTTGGCCATGTACGCCGGGTCCATGTTGACGACGGCCGGTAGGCGACGGCTAAACATGCGTGCCCATTTGCGTTCCTTGATGTGCTCTCCGTGGTATGCTCGTGTCATGGACTTGGCCAACCATTTCTGCTGGAAGAATGTCTTGCCGCTGATTCTGGGATCTCTCCCGGCCGTTGCCAAGTTGAAAAGGTTATATTTGTTCCATGTCGGCCTGATGGGCTGTTTAGAAGCAAAGTAAGATACGTCAGCAAGATCGAGTGTGGTGGGTGTTGAGTGTCGTGGCAGTGGGACTGGTAGGTAGGTAATGGGGCGGATGGGTGATGCGGCGGCGACGGCGACGATGGCGACGGCGGCATAAAACACCGAATAGCACTTACCTTTTTCTTCAAGCTGTGGTACTTGAACAACCTCCGGATCTTCATGTTGGGTGTGTGTCGGGGGGTGGCTTCGGGGATTCGGATCGGACTGCAGGCCCCGTGATTTTGGCGAAGTGGACGGACCGGTTCGGCGCAGGTTGTTTGGAGGTTGTCGAGTCCGGAGCGGTCCGGGGCACCTAGCAGCACTGCCAACGAGGGGAGCTTCCCGGGACCCTTCCACCTCTTATCGGGCGCCGTCCTCCGAAAATTATTTTCAGACCCGAATTGGAGCACGCGCTCGCCCATTGGTCGCATTCACGTGAGGAGCTCGGGCCACTGTTGCGCGTGAACTCCAGGTTGGATGGTGGGGAACTACAAGATGCGGGAGCTAGAGCAAATGGGGTATAGCCCCACTACCTCTTGGCGGATTGGGGACGCAAGTGGAGTGGGGCTAGAAGCAGAAGCGGGCGGTAAATACTGGCACAAAATGTTCAAAGCCAAAGGCGGTTGGAGCTGGGTGGGGCTGGTTGTAGTTGCTTGTTCGTTTTTTTTGCGCTGAGGGGAGGTTTGACGAGCCGCAGTCCTCGTTATGACTCCAATGCCGACGGACCCTGAAAGAGTAAGATAGGTTACGCTGCTGTACATCGATAACAGAAAGATCTTATATTAAAGGTCGACAAGATTGAATGAAACTCTCCCCCGCTGATCTCTCACAACCGGGGAGTTTGTTACAATTCAGAATTCTCAAATTCGACAGCAAAGGGGAAGGTCGATTACCTGACTTACACGTCTTGGGGTTTGTTGGTGAATGGCCGTGCTTCCTGTTCGCGTCGATCAACAATCAACCCTGCACTAACACCATTCTCCCACCCTGCAATAACATTTTGCGCCTACCGCCTCAAAACTGGAGTGCACCTGAAGGACCCACTAAATAATTTCGTCGCTTTGCCTGCTTGGTCCCCAGTCTCCAGTGCACTTTCTACATTTTCATCATCCATTCTCCATTATCTTTTCTCCATTTACATCCATTCCTTCTTCTTTTCAGTGCACGCGTGTCACGTTAGACGGTCAATTGCCTTTCCAGCCGCTTGTACTCGACTATTTCAAATACCGACAGCCCAAACCGACCTTCATCATGAGCGACACCACCGCCAACACTGAGGCTGCGCCTGCCGTTGCGCCTGCCGTCGAGAATGTTCAGATCGAGGTCCAAACCGAGGCCGTAGAGGCCCCCGTCGCTGAGGCTGCCCCCGCCGTCGAGGAGGCGCCCAAGACCGAGGATGCCAGCAAGGAGGAGGAGAAGAAGCCCGAGGCTACCAAGTCTATCGACCGCGCCGACTTCAAGAACAACAGGAAATACGATCCTTCGACCCAGCCCGTCACTGACGATCCCGTCAAGATCTGCAACCAGGTACGCCCAGACCATAAAATCGTCATGTCGCATGTCACCGTGTCTAACAAATAGTCTTAGGTCGAGTTCTACTTCAGCGACAGCAACCTCCCTACCGACAAGTTCATGTGGGAGACGACCGGAGGCGTGGAGAACAAGCCCGTTTCGCTCAAGACCATCTGCAGCTTCAAGCGCATGCAGATGTTCCAGCCCTACTCGGCCGTCGTCGCCGCGTTGAAGGAGAGCGCCTTCTTGGATGTGTCTGGCGAGGAGGGCCAGGAGACGGTCAAGCGCAAGAAGGCTTACACTTCGTCCTCTGATGCGCAAAAGGCCCGTCTGGCTGCCAGCGTTTACGTCAAGGGTTTCGGCGAAGAGACCGGATCCACTCAGTTCGACGTCGAGGCTTTCTTCACCAAGTTTGGTCAGGTCAACCTGGTGAAGCTGAGGCGCAATGAGCAGAACAAATTCAAGGGCTCGGTCTTCGTTGAGTTTAAGACCGAAGACGAAGCCAACGCCTTTGTTGCTCTGAACCCCGCCCCCAAGTGGCAGGACCAAGAGCTCGTCATCAAGAAGAAGAAGGATTACCTGGACGAGAAGACCCAGCTCATTAAGGAGGGCAAGATGGAGCCCGGTACCAGCAAGAAAAAGATCTTCTTTGAGGGCAGCATCAAGGGCGCTGAACGTGGCCGTGGACGTGGCGGCCGCAGCGGTGGCGACAAGGGTGATTGGAAGTCACGTCGCGATAACGACCAGAGGAACGGCTTCAAGGGTGGCCGTGGCCGTGGAAGGGGTGGCCGCGGTGGCCGTGGCGGCCGTGGTGGTCGCGATAACCGTGATCGCAACAACGAGTAAGTTACAACCATCCGATAACTGGATTTCGAACATTGACTAACGTGTGGTACAGCAGCAACAACAACAAGCGTGCCCGTGAGGATGACGGAGACAAGAGTGCCGAGCCAGCGGCGAAGAAGGTCGACACTAAGACTGAGGCTGCCGAGCAGCAATAGAAGGCCGGCGTTGGTGTGCTCCAAGTTCTGGGCCGGACAGACTGATGACTTGTTCCTGATGAATAATTCTTGAGGCTGTAAAATATTCGGACGGCGTTATATGGGTGGTGTTTGTTTTAAACTTAAAAGGGCAGGGATTTCGTACTACAACATCCGACATTGACCTTGATAGCGTGCTGTGGTTATTGCATGCAAATATATACGCAGTATAAAGGCTGCGGTCTTAGAAGTAAGCATTATATTACCTCTACTAGACGAGTTGAGCAAATGGATTACTAGGTACTTCATCATGTCAGAGCTTCATGTTGTTGATCCCTCAAGGAATTGGAAGTTGTGGTCTTTGATAGCTCCAAGATCTCCCATTGGATCATGTGCAGATACCAAGACGACGCGGTCATAGTTGATGGTGTGGTGATGTAAAAGATGGAGTTTCTAGTGTATAGTGTAGTTTGGTCGTAACGAATGAGATGCAGTGTGTCTGGCGAGTCACGAAACAGACACAGTGCTCGAGACCCTCTTCTGATACTTGAAGGAACCCCCCGTTCGACCAATGATATTGCCGAGAAAACCTCAGCATGGGCAATGATCTGGATTACTAACACGCTCATTACAGCGTACAACTGAGAACATTTACAACTTGCAACTAGGTCGAGGTATAAAGCTGCTCACGCACGACAAATTATCGTTTATTGTCGCCCGTCACGACAGGGGTTCAAGTCATTTTGGCCCTCAGACGAGAACAGTCAATTCCACGCAGTCTCTCTATTTCGAGTACTGCTACGAAGCGTAAGACGACTGCTACATATGCCTGCGTACAGGAGGACATCAACTGGGCAAGGTACCTAGGGAAACAGCACGTACCAGCCGACGTCCAAAGTCTTTGGGGTTCACAGTTCAAACTTCGCTTCCACTATATCGATCAGCAACCACTTCACCTCACATCCAACCGGGAACAGGAGAATATCCGTCAGCATTTTACTTTTTCAGAGCCGCCCGTCTGCTTGTTTGAACGTCCCGCTTGCGCCGGCGTTCACTGATCGCTTGTTCGGCCTCTTATCCTCGTCTCACCCAGCTTTAGTCTCTGACTAAAGAGCCGTCTTAACCAACTCGGCCGCCCCCATCGCCATCACTGTTGTGGCTTTTCTCTTCCCGGAATCCTTACCCCGGCCGACCTCGACGGGGTTTCGCAGAGGTCGTCACTGTTGGAATACAACGTCGGTCGCTTGCCACCTGGATAACCGTTCAAGAGATCCTTCATTGCTTCAGTCGTACACGGTCTTCAGTCTAACACCGGACCCTGAGAGCTGAGACCCCGGGGACTCCCCGCCAATTCCCCGCAATCCCGCACCGGAACCCTGGTACACACAGACGGTATCAGGTGTCACGAGTTCGTGTCGAGTCTTGCTTGCTGTCACAGTCGCAGCCCTTGCCAGAGCCACTATCACGGCTCGTACTTGGTGGTTCACCAAGGTACTCACCGGTAAATGAACAGCCCGGATGTTCGAATGATGTCCTCTCAAGATGCGCCAGGCTCAGCCGGACTCGCCCCCGACCACATCGCCGCTTCGTTACCGTCCAAGAAGAAGCCCAGGCGAGGCGCTGACCCTGCCAACCAAAAGCGAAGATGTGTGAGCACGGCCTGCATCGCCTGTCGGAGGAGGAAGTCCAAGTGTGACGGCGCCCTTCCGAGCTGTGCGGCCTGTGCCAGCGTCTACGGTACCGAGTGCATCTATGACCCCAACTCGGATCACCGCCGCAAAGGCGTCTACCGGGAGAAGAACGATAGCATGAAAGCCCAAAACGCCACGCTGCAGATTCTAATAGAGGCTATTTTGAACGCTTCCGAGGAAGACGTGCCCGACATTGTGAGGAGGATTCGCACCTGTGACGACCTTGACGCAGTAGCCGAGTCCTTCCTCGGGGATGAGAAGAACGCGACAGCAACCAACGACAATGATTATAGCGATGAACCCACACAACTTGGCGGAGACGATGCTACCACTCAGGTCGTCGAGGGCGAGAGGGACTTGGCCCGCAAGATGGGAGAGCTCCGTATCGAACATGGCTCTGTTCGCTTCATCGGCGGTACCTCGCACCTCATATATCTTGGTGAACCAACAGATGCCCCTGAAGAACCAGAGCTTGAAACTCACCTGTCGACCTGCGATGAGGATCCAATCACCACGTGGACAGAGGTTACCAAGGATCCTCAGCTAATAATTCATCTCATCAATATGTACTTCAACTGGCACTACCCCTACTTCACCACGCTGTCTAGGAGCTTGTTTTATCGAGATTTTAGCAATGGCAAGCCCGTTGGTCAACCACGCTCCACTGTTTACTGTTCGTCGCTGTTGGTTAATGCCATGCTCGCGCTTGGCTGTCACTTGACAAGCGTCGACGGTGCCTTTGCGATACCTGGGGACAGCAGGACCAAGGGTGACCACTTCTTCGCCGAGRCCAAGAGACTGATCGTTCAGAACGACGAGTATGAAAAACCAAGGCTCACTACCGTGCAGGCTTTGGCGATCATGTCAGTGCGAGAAGCAGGCTGCGGACGGGAAGCAAAAGGCTGGGTATACAGCGGCATGAGCTTCAGAATGGCCCAAGACATTGGCCTAAACCTAGACATCGGATCTCTGGATGAAAAGGAGGTGGATGCGCGGAGGATCACCTTTTGGGGTTGCTTTCTGTTTGACAAGTGCTGGTCAAACTATCTGGGACGGCTACCACAGCTTCCCAAGAACACTTATAACGTTCCGAAGTATGATGTGTTTCCAGACGAAGATGCTGAGCTGTGGTCCCCTTATACCGACGCAGGCTTCGACCAGTCTTGCAAGCAGCCATCTCGGACACGGGCTATAGGCTTACAGTTGTCAAAACTCTGCGAGATCAGTAGTGATCTCTTACTATTCTTCTACCACCCAAGTCATATTGGAAGATCGAGCGGCAAGTCAGCTGAGCTCAAAAAGCTTCGCGAACTTCATCGGCGTCTGGAAGACTGGAGGACGGAGCTGCCAAAGGAATTCGAACCCAAAGATGGCCAGTTACCCAATGTCATTCTAATGCAGTAGGTTTCTCACTCTCTACTTGCCCAAGACTGGGCGGAGTTGCTAACCCTTTCACAGCATGTTTTATCATCTACAGTATATCCATCTATTCCGACCCTTTCTGAAGTACACAAAGGAAGCTTCGCCCCTGGAAAAGGTCCAGCCCCGAAGAATATGCACAACTAACGCCAATAGCATATCCAAACTCATGCGACTTTATAAAAAGCTATACAACCTCCGGCAAATATGTAACATTGCCGTGTACATGCTACACTCCGCATGCACAATACACATGCTTAACCTGCCAGAGAAAACTGCAAGACGGGATATAACCCACGGAGTCAAACAACTGGAGGAGATGGCTGAAGACTGGCTATGTGCGCGGAGAACATTGGGTATCATCAGCGTTCTAGCTCGAAAGTGGAATGTCGAACTACCCGAGGAGGCCGCAATTGTTTTGAAAAGGACAGACGAAAAGTACGGAATGTTTAGCACTTCCGAGGTCCCCTCGCCCAACAGGACGGCCCCTTCTCTCGCTCCATCCTCGCCGGCACCTCCTTACTCCCCACAAGCGTCTCTGCTTCTTTCTACATCAGCCGCCGCAGTACTGGAACAACAACCGTACAGTCCAATGACGCTATATAGCCATCCGACGCCTCCACATCTTGCCCCTGAGAGTATATCCGATCCCGGGATGTCACCCGATCTGGTCGCCTTCTCCGACCTGCCTGGGGCGTCAGCTCCCATCATCCCTCAGCAACAGCAAAACATGCAGGCTATGTCTGGCTTAAACCAAAGCCACATGCTTCACAAACACCAACACCACCAGCACCACCAGCACCACCACCTACAAAGCCAACATCAACCTCAACAACCACACCACAACCACATGACCTACCAGCAGCAGCAGCATAACCTGCTCACCCACCCGGTAAGCGCCTCATCCATGTCCATGAGCGACACCCTCGCCACCATTACGGCATGGGGTATGCCGACCTCATCACCCGGCAGCGGCACCGTGTCCCAACCTCCCCAAAGTCAGCAACAACACTATCCAACCGTAAACACCGTGAAGCCTCCGGTGACAGCAGCACAAACCTTTACACCCGTTCAGTTACACGCGAATAACATGGCGACGACTGCAACGAGGTCGGCAACGGCCAACCACAACAGCAACAACAGCATCGGAAGACACGTAAGCCCCAGTTCTATCTACGCCATTGATGGACAGGACTGGTATCTGAAAGACGGCGTAACCTGGCAGCAAGGCTTTGAGGGGTGGGATTTGGAGGGTGGTGGAGCGGGAACAGCTACAAACACTGGTAGTGGTCCGCCTTCTATTGCCGTTAGTGGAGCTGGAGAAGGAGGAGCAGCTGGAGGAGCTGGGAGTGGCATGGCGGGGTTAGCTACTCGGGGGAATATTGGCGGTGGTAGCGGAGGGCAGCAGCAGCAGCAGCAGCAGCAGCAGGCTAACATGTTCACGTTCCATCATGGGGCAGAAAGGGGAGGGAATGGCGTTGAGTCAACGGGAATGGGGATGACGACGGTAGGAGGAGGAGGAGGATTTGATCCGATGGGAGGATCGGGGTTGATGGATGACTTGGTGGGTTTGGAGGGTTTGGGCAGTTTGGAAGGCTTGGGACATTTACCTGAGCTGGACTGAGTTTGTTTGTTCTCGCGGTTTTGGAATCGAAGGAATTGAGAAAATGAGTGAATAGGTGGGGGTGGAAGAAAGACATATATACCCATGGAGAGAGTAAATGCTACAGAGTCGTCATAGAAACATGTTGTTTGAGTACTTGATGATTATGTGTTGTTTACATACCATTGGTGATTCTTAGTTTGGATATACTCACAATGGCAGAAAACTTGGAAATGGAGTTTTTTTAAACTCACGTCCCTCAAAGTCTGCCAATGTAACGATATCCAAATTCCCTAACACTTATCAGATTGCTCTTACCTGTCTAGCTTAAAGGCAACGCATAACAAAACAGCGATAAGAAAAGTGCAAAAAAAAAAAAAAAAAAAAAAAAAAAAAAAAAAAAACGTACACGGGAGTCGGGGGCAGGAAAGAAAGGAAGGGGAAGGAACTACCATTCAGCTTGCCACGGAAGTAATAATGCGGGAAGTAATACATATACCCTCCATACGAGGACTAGATTGCGTGCTACCTCTATGTACGGTCCTTTGGGCCCCAGACCCAGTCAAGAGTTGGGATGGAAGGCGGGCGGGCAGGAGCAAGGCATGCCAAACATGTTTGGTCTACGGCGAGTCCCTCTAGTTTTGTCTTTTATTTGAATCTCCATTCAAATAACTCTATACTGGGCTCTACTTTGCCAGCTTAACAACTCCCACTCACACCACCTTCCTTGCCTCCTTACCTACCACATCCCTATACACTCCCTATCCCCATCTCCTCCAAAACCCTCCTGTACTCCGCCGCCTCCCTCTCCATCTCCTCCATCCCCCTCGCCGTCCTCGCCGCATCCTCAATACTAGGAAAACTTCCTCCCGGCTTTGGTCGCGCCTGCAGCTCCGTCACTCCCTTCTCCTCCTCCCTTAAAAGCACCTCTACCTCTTTCTTCTGGAAGTCACTCCCGCTCCCGCTCCCGCTCCCGTTCATCTGTTGCTGTTGTCCAAGAGAATCCTCTTGTTGCTGCCCAAAAGTACTGCTGTGCTGAAGATGATGATGTCCATCACCCTGCCCACCACTGCGTTGATGCCCATTATCCCTATCCCACAACGCCCCCCCTACATTCCCCTTCTCCTCCGCCATCCACTCATACAGCTCATCCGACGGCGTCTCGGCGTCCTTGGCGCTCACGTCGCGAATCCGCGGGATGACGTGCACGTGCACATGCCCGACAGTCTGACCGGCTTCGGGACCGTCCTGTATGGCGATGTTGAAGGAGCCGCCTGTTTCGAGCAGTTTTCTATCCCCCACACTACCCTCTTCTTTGGACTGTGGGTGGAAGTAATACCGTCCCAACATCCTCTGCACTACTTGCACCGTGGAAAACAAATCGGTGATTTCCGCCCGGGAGAGGTCGGTCAGTCGTTTGTGAGAGACCAAAGGGCAGACGAGGACGTGCCCTGGCAGTAAAGGTTTGAGATTCACTAGGGCGAAGGAGTGAGGGGTTCGGAGAAAGACTTGGTTGGTTACTTTGAAGGGACCGAAGTGGATGTCATCGTTGCCGCCGCCGCCCGTTGATTGTTGCTTTGATGATGACCCCGAAGAAGGGTCGGTCGAGGTGCTCATTGTCATCTTTCCTGTTGCTGTTGGTGTTGCGATGATGGGGGTTGGAGGGAAGCTTGAGCGACGTGATGAGATGAGAGGTGGTGATGAACAGCCGGTGAGTGTAGTCGATTGTGATCGAGTCTTGATGTTGGTGTTGTAGATGCGCGGAGCAGTGGCGAGGGTAATAAGCTGTTTTTGTTGTCTGCTGAGAACAATGGTCGTCTTTCCACTTCTTCTGGTCGTCAAACTGAGCGTCTTCCTGGGGATGTGTCTCATGCGCAGCCCGGCTTTGGTCAGTGTGGATATGAGAAACAAGGATGGAAGGTAGGCGAGAAGCGACACTTTCAGTAAAAAAAATAAAATCGGGTATGAAGTTGGTGTCGACGTTCGGTGGTTCGGGCTGATGTCAATCCTTGGTTTCACGACAGTCGTGGACGGCGAGGTACGAGAGTTGGTGTTGCGGTGAGGTGAGACAAGAATACAGCTACGGCCCGCTATAAATGTCGCTGACAGCGATGCCTTGACAGTCCGTGATCGGTGGAGACTGCGGCGCATGGATGATTTGCAGCAGTGACGTTACGACGACAGGGCAGTTCAAGCGACCAATTCGATGAAAGACCAGGGGCCGGTCGCGATTTCCACGATGTTCGTCAATTTCATTCCAACTGAACTAAGGCTTGATATATGCTGGTATATTCTCGGGTACTACCCATAGAGATAGAATCAATCAAGAAAAAGGTCTCTATGAGAGGAGGTTATTCAATCTGACCTGGTCCACCCATCAACTACTCATACACTAGCCTCCAAGGTCGACCAGTATCACCACTTATACACAGATGTACCAGATTATTGACAAAAGACCACAGTTTAGAACCCTTCGGGGTGAGTTCCGCTTAAATCCATAAAAAAGCCACCTCAATATGCACAACATCCAAGCACTATGGACAAAAACGGAGAGGTATCTATCCACGCATACATACAACATGACAAAGGGAAATGGCGAAAGGGCTAAACATGGCTTTACTTCCTTCTTACAAGCTGGGTATAACCTCCTCATCCTCCAATAAATCCCGTCTCTCCCTATTTCGTGTCGACCCCGAGCCAGATGAGGAAGGTCTCGGCTCATCATCCCCGGCCATAAATACTATAAAAACTGTCAGCAAGTGCGAAAACAAATCCAAGTTAAGGCAGACAGGGGTGAACATACCATGAGGTCTAACAGTAAAAGACGCGACCAGCGTCGCCGCAAAGATAGAACACAGCAACACAAAGAACGCCTGCGGGAACGTCGACACGGTAGCTGCGTACAGCCCATTGAAGATGATGGGGAAGAAGACACGGGCCAGGGCATGAAGCAGCCCGACAGCTCCCAACAACTGTCCCACCCGCTCAGTAGGAACATGCTTGCTCATAGAGGCCTGAATCGACGCCGATCCGAGACCGCCAAAGGCCGCGATGACGGCCGACAGTATGAACCACTCCTGGGTGCGGGCAAAGATGTATCCACCGATGCCAATAACATCGGAAATCAGGGCACTCCGCAGAACCCAGACGTCCAATTCGTCGGCGCCGACGTTCTTCTCGTCAACCGGCAAGTTACCAGACTCCCTCCTTCGCCGAGCCGCAGGCCGAGTGCGGAAAATGTAATTGATGACGGGGAAAATGCCGATGAGAACGAAAATCCGGACCATCGAGACCAAGGACATGAACCGCGAGGCCTCGAGATTTCCCCAGCCAAACACGAACTCTGTGTACAAGATCAAGATCGTTCCGGAGCTCATGGCAGATCCAAGGATGGACATGTCGATGAGTGCCAGCGTAATAAGGTTGCGACGCAGGCGTTTATGTTGAGGACCAGACGGAAACAGAATCTTCAACGGAGCAAAAGGATTCGCCCTGCGCACGGGTGCGAAGTGCTTGCCGAATGGGATGAACTTGGAAACCATGGCTGCCCAGCGGGGAGCCTCCCCGAGCTCCTCCTGCTCCCTGGCGTACTTCTCGCGTGCTAGTAGTTGCCGCCTCCGGGAGAGCGATTCGGGGGTGACGAAGTAGATGAACAGGATGAAGATGATGTGGCAGCCCAGGGTAACGTAGAAAATGGATAGAAGGGATCCTGTCCATTTGACGAAGTAGCCGGCAAGAAGGGGGCCAAAGGCGAGGCCGGTGAACA
Organism: Neurospora pannonica FGSC 7221; assembly: GCA_009805235.1. Taxonomy (NCBI): domain Eukaryota; kingdom Fungi; phylum Ascomycota; class Sordariomycetes; order Sordariales; family Sordariaceae; genus Neurospora; species Neurospora pannonica. The sequence continues at coordinate 22,623 of RANY01000150.1, forward strand.
GGCATGCGTGGAGGTAACCGATGGCAACGCCTCGCTTGGATGGGGGCGTACAGTCGCTGGCGTACGAGTGGATGAGGACGCTGCCGGCAGTGAAGGATCCGGCCATGCCATCGAAGAAGGCGCCGAGCAAAATCCAGCTGTAGTGGATGGTATCTGGGTACTTTCCAGCCAAGATGACCGTAATCTCGGAAATGACACCGCCAATGGAACAGATGGCCACCATCGATGTGCGACCATATCGATCCGAGAGGGCTCCGAGCTTGGGTGCGGTAAAAGCACTGATTATGCCCACCAAGACGCTCATGCGCAAGGTGAAGCTTGCGACTAGGCGCTGTACGTCGGGGATGTTGCATTGGGGGTTGTTGCCGCCGTGGATAACAGGTGTGAAGACGAAGCCGGGGTTTGCTGCTGATCTATCGGCAAAGTACCGGTCACAGATGAGAGTGATGATTCTGGATGTCATTAGTTTTAGAAACGAGAATCAGCCCATACTCACGGACTGTGAGGTGGGCGACATAGTTCAACAGTGAGGGAATCCTACAGATTAATCTTGGGGACCAAGGAGCCTCCAAAAGCCAAGGTGAACATGGCATAAGGCACCACTAACCACCAGACCTGTGGCCGTAGATTAGCATTTCGTCAAGACCAGAGTCAAGAGCTTAGAACATACAGCTGGTTTCCTCCACCATGGAAGCCCTTCAAAATCCTTCATGGCAGCCCAGCTGTCCTTGCGGGGAGCATCGTGGCCATCCTCGGGACCTAGTAGACCCGTCGCTTCGGTGACATTGTGCGTGAATCTGTTTGTCTTGAGGGTATCGCGAAGGCGCGCCGTAGCTGAGCCCATGCCTTGGGAATTCATCATAGTGCCCCGAGTCGAAGTTGATGCGGGATCCGAATCCGGAAACCCGCTGTGTGTAGCCATATTAGGCCCAGTCCGGGTGTTGATATGTTGCCGCCTCGGGTTCCACCAGCATTGCCTTCCAACTCCCGGTTTCCTTGCGTGCTCGAGCGCAGTATCTCGAGCGTGATACTCAAGATGAGTCTGCAAGCCGAAGCTGTATGTACAGTAAAGAGAGTATGTGAATTGAGAGTGAAAAGTAGGAGGAGAGTTAAGAGTGAAGGATCCGCGTGTGACAACAAACAAACGCTATTGCGCCATGGGCGGAGCTACTTTTTAGTCGTTGGCAATGCTCGCACTAACAGCAAAAAGGCACATGCGCGTACGGTTTCTTATCTCGTCGCAAGCTACTGCCGGAGTAGGGAGACCGTAGAGGTGGTGGTTTGCTGGCGCGGCCCCGGTATATGTCCCGTACCTGATGCTGCTGCAACTGGTCTTTTGATTGACTGATTGATTCCAGCCGACAGATAAATGTAGATTCTCTCTCTTAAGAATATAGGAGCCCGGATATGATAAAAGCTGGATGAAATCTCGTGGATCTTGAACAAAGCCAGTACACGCCTCGTCTGAGATCGATGTTTCGTCAGAGTGCAGCAACCGCTCAATCAGGAAGGACGATAACGGGAGGGAGGGATGGAAGGAGGTGTAGGAAGGGGGAGCGGGATGGGAATGATGGGAAATGGAGGGAAACGCCAGGGAAGCAAGGTAACTTAGATAACCCAACTCCCCCAATCATGGCATGAAGAAGAAACCTCGCTTCCAGGTTCCAGTCCCATGTGGCCAGCAACAAGACAATACGCTAAAAACGTTTCAAAAGTCCATAAAATCTGGGGAGAACGAACAAAGGCTTCCCTTCTCGATTTCCAACAATCCTTAACATGTTAGGCGTTACATGGCAGTACTTTGTTGTCTAGCTGTATCCTGCAAATAAGCCCTGTAGCGAACCCTGTTGGTCGCTGTTTTGAAGCACCTGTCACAGCAGCAGGTACCTCTAGGTACCTATCAGGGCTTACGTTATTGCCCCGATCCCGTCTGACAATCGGTCGGTCGGCCATGTGGGGTTCCGAACTCCGAACCCTCCACAAGGAGATACAACGTTCCTTCCATTGCTGCCGTCTCACCCGACCTTGGACCTGCGTCCACTTTTCACGACTTTTGTTTCCCCATGGTTTGGATGACATCTGCCATAAATACCGTATACTGTGTAATCTCGCGAAATTGAGCTTCGGGAAAGCACAGCGCTGGTAGGGTTAAAGGTGTCGGATGTAGAAAAGAAGCAGAAAAAACGCATGTATGTGGTTGAATGACACCTTTAACCCTACCTGCTCTATACTTTCCCGTAAGTTCAATTTCGCGAGATTATACGGGTACCCATGGAGCCGGTCAGTTGCAAGACCGATGCAAAGACAACTCGCATCTTATCCCAGAAACCGAAGTTTTACAGACGGAATGCGAGCCCGACCAACCCAATGGCCACGCTTCAACTCACCTATGGAGTGACGGGTTGTCCACTAGAGTTCCGCGGCAACGGCCGATGTATAATCGATGACGCAGCCATTCAGGCGTTGCCACCCCCCACGACGGAACAGCTTGTCTCAGATCTGATTGATAAACCACCACACCACCATCACACAACACCACGGCAGGCACATACCTGTGATGTCTAGATGTATTCCCAACAGCTCTCGTCTATCTCGACTGTATTTCGCTGTCGCCATGTCAACTTGCCCTGTTGACTACCGTTCCAACTTGAGGAGCAAAATCTTCATTTTATGTATCTCTCCGGTTCATTAAAAAGCCGGTTCTTAGAAAACCAAACGCATGCATACACGCAGTCCATCCCTTTTTCGAGAGCCGCCCATATTCCCGGTTTTGTTTGAAATATTGTACACGATATTATAACTTTCCTCCATCCATTCTTTTAGTGACCAGGGAGAATCTCCTGGCCAGCAAAGAACTTCTTCGACGCCGCACACCTCTCGCTCTTGCAGCCGGGGCATCTCAGGCTGTTCTGGTGCGAGCAAGCAAGTCCGCTATCAAGATGCTCCTTGGCGAGATCGGCCAGGGCCTTGATGAAGACGGGGTTGCCGTTCAGACTCTCCACGCGCTTGACGGTGTCGGGGTGTCCAGATTCGCCGATAACCTCCTGGTCAAGCTCGTAAAGGGTTTCGATATGATCAGACGTAAAGGCGATCGGGATCAAAACGAGGTCCTTCTGGCCCTTGTGGATGTACTCCTCCACGGAGGTCTGGGTCTGGGGACCGAGCCATGGCTGGGGCCCGACTTGCGACTGGTAGCATAGCCTGTAAGGGTTGGAGAAGTTAAGACGCTGCATAACCGCCTGGACGGTTGCGCCAATCTCCTGGGGATAAGGGTCACCTAAGTGGGCATTGTTAGTATATCCCATTACGAGTTCACTAGAGAGGAGATTGGCATACCTCTGTTGACAACAGACATGGGCAAGCTGTGGGCCGAGAATAGCAAGACAACGTCCTTCCTGCGCTCCTCGGGGTACTCGGCCAGCTTCTCCTCAATGTTCCTCGCAAAGGCCTCGACGAGGCCAGGGTGAGTAGGCCACCTGTCAATCACACTCCACCGAATGGTACCGTCCTTGCCATCCTCTGATGGCCCAGCCTTGCCCTCAAGCCTCTGCCTCCACTTCCATAGCTCGTTCAAACTGCTGCCCGTGGTCGAGCAAGAGTACTGGGGATACTGAGTGAAAGCGACAGCACGGCCACCCCTGCCATTTCCAAAGCCGTCGGCCAGAAGTTTCTTATACATCTCCTCAGTAAGAGGGTTGGCATAGCGGAAGGCGACATAGGGCTTGTGCGGCGCCGTCTCGGGCGAGATCTGGTCCAGAATCTTGCACATCTCCTCGCACTGGTACTCGGACCACTTGCGAATTGGGGAACCGCCGCCAATGGCATCATACTGCTTCTGAATCTTGGGAGTCCGGCGCTTCGAGATCAAAGGCCCCAAGTAGTTTTGTAGCCGGCCCAGGGGGATGAGATCGGCATCGGCCTGCACGGGTTAGTCAACAAAAACAGCCCCGATATAAAAGCGGCTCCGGCGAGCTGCGCTCACAGGCATCGTCATCATCATGATTCATGAACATACAAAGAGTCTGCTCAAAAAGTCTCCAACTTCATCCAAGGTGGACGGGCCGCCCATGTTGAGGAAGACCATTGCTGTGCCGACATTCTTCTGCGTGACGGGGTGAGTTGTTGGTGTGGCGAGCCACCTCATCTGCTGCTGAGCGCACCTCAACGACGGCCGGAAGCTCGAAGGCCTCGCGGCCTTGCACAGCTGGCTCGTGGGCAATCTAAGTGCCATGGAGGCCATGATGTGAGGATACTGAAGAAAGGGAGTTTGGACACAGCTCAGGTCAAGCTCGGCTTTCCAGGACAAAGATGTAAAGACTTGGTGGCCAAAGAGTGAAGATTATGTTTTATATAGAACAGGGACAGAGACGCTGCGTGGGCGGGACGGGACGGTGGCTCCTTCCGGACGTGTTAAACTCGGCCGAACAGCTTGCGAAGCTGCGATCTTGTGGGGTGATGCCGGGACTGCTGCAGGGGTAGCTGTATCGAACCTCGAAAGTCTCCAATTGCTGACCATTTCTCAACTGCCGTCTGGCGGTTGAAGCACGGGCCACGTAGGTGCTTGAAAGTGCAACAAGACAGTCTAGTCCATGTCTGAAAACGCCCGACTGGAGCTTCTTCTAGCCAATCACATCACACACTTGACAGCTCTGGTGCTCCAGGTCACATGCACTGGCGTTTAGGCAGTCGCGTCCCCCATCGCGGTTGCTATGAAGTCATCGCCTTAACAACCACGAATCCTCAACTTTCAGTGTTTACTTATCGCAAATCATCCAACGCCAATCTTTCACCCCTCCTTTCGTGTAATCAGATCAAACCGAATCAAGGTTTAAAAGTTCTTTCAAAATGTCTTGGAGGAAGGATGAGGATGAGAGACCAGACGGCGACGAAGGCGATGAGGAGTTGGATGAGAATGTTAGCAATCACCAATCTCCTCACGATCATCAACAAGCTTGCTGACAATGAGACCAGGACTACAAAACACAGAAAGATGCAGTACTATTTGCCATCGATGTGAGCAAGTCGATGTTGAAACCACCGCAGGCTACAGGGGATAAGAAAGCCGACAAGGACTCTGCTCTGGCAGCAGCCCTAAAATGCGCCTACCAAATCATGCAACAACGAATCATCTCCCAGCCTAGAGATATGATGGGAGTTCTGCTCTTCGGAACAGAAAAGTCCAAATTCCGCGATGATTCGGGCAATGGCACAGGATATCCCCACTGTTATCTGCTATCCGATCTCGATGTACCCGGCGCCGAAGACGTCAAGAAGCTTAAGGCCTTGGTAGAGGACGACGAAGATGAAGACGAGATTATGGTTCCTTCAAAGGAGCCGGTGGTCATGTCAAACATGCTCTTCTGCGCCAACCAGGTCTTCACCACAAACGCAGCCAACTTCGGTTCCCGACGCCTATTCATTGTCACCGATAACGATGATCCTCATGCCGGGGATAAACAGGCAAAATCATCTGCTGCCGTTCGCGCCAAGGATCTCTACGACCTCGGCGTCGTTATCGAACTTTTCCCCATCAGTCGGGAGGACAAGCAATTTGACCTGTCCAAGTTCTACGACGTAAGCAAGCTTGCACATCCAGTTACTGAACTCTACGCTGATGTTGAATAGGATATCATTTATCGCGATCCGGCAGCCGAGGCAGGACAGTCAGAAGGTCCCAAGACTTCCAAGTCTGGCGACGGTTTGACTTTGCTCAACTCTTTGATCTCCAACATCAACTCGAAGCAAACCCCAAAGCGGTCTTATTTCTCGAACTTGCCCTTTGAACTCGCTCCAGGCCTCACCATCTCTGTCAAAGGGTACATCCCTCTCAACAGACAAACACCTTCTCGCTCATGCTATGTATACGAAGGAGAGGAGCAGGCTCAGGTCGTCCAATCCGAGACTGCGCAGGTGGACTTTGCTGCTCGAACTGTCGAGAAGTCCGAACTGAGAAAAGGCTACAAATTTGGCGGCGAGCACATATGCTTCAAACCCGAAGAGCTGGCGGAACTCAAACAAATGGGCAAGAAAACACTTCGAATAATCGGATTCAAGAAGCGGTCCAAGATTCCGTCGTGGGCCTCGGTCAAGAAGTCCATATTCATATTTCCCAGCGAGGAGCAATATGTCGGCTCCACTCGCGTGTTCTCTGCTTTGTGGCAGAAGCTCCTCAAAGATGACAAGGTGGGTATCGCCTGGTTCGTCGCACGGGAGAATGCCCATCCCGTCATGGTAGCCATATTTCCTTCCGGAAACCCGGATGACGAGGAGTCAAATACGCCGTACCTACCTGCAGGACTTTGGCTCTACCCGCTTCCGTTCGCAGATGATGTCCGAAGCGTGGACCACGTAACAGCGCCTGCCAGACCCGCAGACGAACTTACAGACCAGATGAGACAAGTCATTCAGAACTTACAGCTTCCAAAGGCTATGTATGACCCGCGCAAGTATCCAAACCCCTCACTGCAATGGCACTACAAAGTTTTACAGGCCAAAGCACTCGAAGACGAAACCCCAGAGTCTATGGACGACCTCACGCTACCCAAGCGCAGGCAGATTGACAAAAGGGTTGGCGGTTACCTTGCCGAATGGAAGGAAATGCTCGCACAGAAAGCCAGGGATCTTCAGAACAACAGAGCGTTCAAGCGTGAGTTCAAAGATGGTGATGATGAAAGGCCAGCAAAGCGTGCGAAACCAACAAAGAAGGCTACCGGTGGTGGTAGCGGGCCGGCCAACAGCAACGCAGACCTGAAGAAAGCATTCGAACAGGGCACGCTCGGCAAGATGACGGTAGCTGAGCTGAAGGACATCATGGCAAGCAAAGGCATCAGCACTGCTGGTAGGAAGGCTGAGCTGGTTGAGAGACTTGAACAGTGGGTTGAGGAGAACTTTTGATTGTGAGATTTTTGCTTGTTAGCATTCGGGATTGTAGGTGTCTTGTCAGTTGTTTTTGGCCATGTTATGGATTGGAGATTTAGGCTAGGCGTTCTCACAGGACAGTAACGATAGTTGCTGGAGATAAAAAGGCCATACCACCGAGCTAGAAGTAGATGTACCGGACTGATAATTGAATGCCATAGTCTACCATGTGCTGCTACTTCAGTCCCATAGTGTTGTCGTCAGAGAGGATGAAAGAGTTGCCGAAGTCGTCCTACTAGTAGAAAAGGAGACCAGAACCATAACCCTGATATGTTAGGATCCTTGGCGTAGCACAGCGAGGAACAATGCGGCCCTGAAGCACGGTCCATAGCGGGTCACTACATTCTTACAGCGGTACGCCCACACGTGCACGGCACCCAAAGCGAACCTCAACCGACTCCACCATTTTCGAGCTGCCCGCGTTCCTCCAAAGCAGAACGACGCGCATAGCGGGCGGGAATCATCGCGACAACCACCTCAATTTCTCATCCCGACCACAACCATTTCCCGCGACGGCTGTCCGACTGCTGCGCCTTTTGTCGGCGATCGTCACAGCGATCACTTAGCGAAACTCGCCGTCATTTCAACTTGGTATGACTCGACCGTCCAAAACACCAAACAGGATATCACCACAGTGGTTGAAAATCAATCACAATGGAGGCGTTGCTAGGCGCCTCCAACTCCAACCCTTCGTGCGGTTCCATCCTCGAGCTTAAGGAGCAACTGCGCAGCGTCTTCAGCACGAAGGTCACGGAAAAGAGAGCCGAACATGTTTCAGTCACGCTGGAGCTGCGCTCAACCAGCGTGTTCCACATCCCAGTCACCGAGCCCGAGAACGAGCAACTTGAGCAAGCCGCCTCGATTGATCCGTCGTTGGGAGGAGCGCGATCCAGCGTAGCGCCTGCACCTGGGGGAGACGCCAACGGCAATGTCAACGGAAATCCCCAACCAACTCGGCAGATCAACGCGATTGATGCGTTGATCAACCAGCCCTCGGACGACCACGTCTTGCAGAAATCGGTCGCGAAGCACATCATCACGACGCTAGGTGAAATCGATGAGAGCAGCTGGGCGGTGCGCCAGGTCTCGCGCGGCGAACAGGGGTGGACATTTGGATACATCTGCAAGGATTCATGGCAAGCTTGGAGTCGCCAGAATGCGAAGAATCCTGCCAGAACCGTCATCGGCGAATGGAGCCAGAAACCGGACAACATGGATGCTGTCAATCTGAGTAAGTCTTTGGCTCGCATTTTCAAACGTGTTGGCGTTACTGGCCATCAGTGTAATCGGACTCTGGGCTAACAGGACATACAGGCCGTCCGGCTTTTGACTGCAGAGGATCAGTAACGATTGCGTTCCTGAAGGGGAGAAGGGTCATCGAAGTCAAATACGACCACACGCCTCTTCACAAAACAGTAGGACAACTTATTGCACTTCTAGTGCCTCCGCCGGCTCCTCGTGAACCCAAGCATGTGTCGCAACGAAAGGAACCAAAGAAGCCCAAGGAGCCGAAGCCGCCCAGGCCCCCTAAACAGCCAAAGCCACCCAGGGCACCCAGACCCCCTAAGGATCCCAATGCGCCAAAACCACCCCGGAAGAAGCGCCCTGCCGGCGAAGGCGGTGCCGAAGGGGATGGTACTCAACCCAAGAAACGCCGCAAGAAGAAGGACGCGGCTGCTGTTGGTCCAGATGGAAGTGTTCTTCCCCCAGAGATGCCAGGTGCACTACCAGTTGGACAGTCATCTGAACGACCTCTTTACAACAGCCATGCAGGCGGCGATACTCAAAATGGCTACAGCACCTATCCGGAAGGACTCATCGGTCAAGCCCCGGCAGCGGCCGATGATGGCGTTCATGTTCATTCGATCCTCAACATTCCTCCTGCCGAGGCAGCTAGGCGTCGCACGGTGGCCATCGACCTACTCGAGTCGGGCGGTATTGACCCGAAGACCCTTTCCCCCGAACAGTTCAACATCTTCGCCAACCAATCCCCTGAACTTCAACAGGAGTCGTTGACTATGCTCAAGAAGTACGGTGCCGAGCGACTCCGCATCGTACACCCCGAAAAAGGACAGGGAGGTAGTGCTCAAGCTGCTCCTGCTGCCCAGGCAGCCGCAGCACCATCGACAGCGCCGATCAACCCCACAAAGAAGAAGTCAAAGAAGAAGAAGTCCGAAGCAGCGGACACTCAGGAGGGCGTTGCCCCGTCGGGTGGCAAGAAGAAGAAGGAGGAGAAATTGACAAGAGGCAAATGCGATCCTTGTCGCGACCGTAAAGTACCGGTTAGTTTGACGTACATTCCCTTACACTTGATTTGTCTCTGACCACTTTACAGTGCACGAAGGAGAAACCATCTTGCTCGCAATGTACGACATCAAGGTTGCAATGCCATTATGCTCTCGAGAGGAAAGTGAAAGACCTTTTTCCAGAGGAAGAGGCAGAAGCAGAGGCCCAGTCCGAGCCTGTAGTCGTCGAAGCCGATGACGAGCCGGAAGGCTTAGGGTCGCCGGGTTTTCACAATGAGCCGGTTCACCATGAACCGGCTAGCCATGAACCCTTTCACCAAGAACAAGACAATCATGATTCAATTGATAATATGCCACATGGACTGCCAACGTCTGAGCTGGTCTCACCTCAGCCGGAATCATCCTCAGCATATCATCAACCTTCCGACCTCTACCAGCATTTCAACTCGTCGGTGGACGCTTCGGCTACTCCCGAAGTAGCTCACACCGGTGTCACACCTGCAGCGATGGACTATATGCATTCCTCGGTTACTGACAACTCTTTGCGCAACTTCTCATACACCCAACCTCAGCCTGAGCCCGAGCCGGCACCTGCACCGGTACCCGAGCCAGAACCCATTCCTGAGCCTGTACCTGTTGTTGAGCAACCTCCCCCCGTCCAGCACACATCTCACTACGCTCAGCAGTCCAGCTCAACACAGTCGGGCGGTAGGACAAGACGGAGTCTACCTTCAGGGCCATCATTGCAGAGCGGTGCCACAAACGGTCACACCACCCATGCTCCAACAGAAAGCTGGACTCCTGTGCCGGTACCTACTATCCCGGCCGCCTACCAGAGCAAGCCCTCTCCTAGGGCTGCGAGGGCAAGGAAACCAGTACCAGCTGCTCCCCAGACGTCGGTGCAAAATACGACGCAGCACAGAACCCAGAATACTGTGCAACAACCGGTGTCACAAGCGTTTGATGACCTGCGGCAAACCTCAAGCTGGTCGTCGGTCCCTCAGCCTACCATTCCTGTCCAAAAGACAACTCAACAACAGGCGGGCACCTCGCCCTATCAAGCAGCAGCCCAGACCGTTCGTGCATCGTCTCGGCAGGGCAACCGAAGCCAGAACCATACACCGGTACAGCAGCAAAGCAGTGCGTCAGGACGGCATAGCCAGCTGCAAACTTCCCAATCCCATACGGACAACTCCAGTTACCAGTCCAACACAGGCGTAACAGCCTCAAGTTCGGTTGGTAATTACGATAGCTATTCGCAATATCCTACGTCCAATAGCAGGACTGAAGCCACGAATACTCGTATGAACTATGAACCCTATACTAATCCGTCATCTACTACGTCCAACTCCTATTCATCTTACGACACTTACAACACGCGGTCAAGTACTAAAACGCCAGTAGCAAGTTTATCAGCAGCGCAGCCCGCCGCTTCCTCATACAACACCAACACTGCGACGGCGGCTCCAAGCACGTCACAATGGGGTTCAAGTACGTCTGTTCCTCAAACGCGAAGCAGTGCTCGCTCGACTTACGATGCAAACCCAACCACATCGGCTTCAAACTCGTATAACATGACCTCTCCAAGTGCGCAGCAGCCCAGCTCCCTCCAGGGCTTCAACGTCAGGCCGCAATCCATGACCCAGACTAGGTCCTCCACCGCCGCCTATGCCCAGCAGCAACAGCAACATCACCAGCAACAATCACAGGCGCAGCAGCAGCGACAGCAGGTCCAACAGCAGCAGCCAAGCTACAACAGCTACACGAGCCAGTCACACACCACGAGCACGCAGCAGCAGCAGCAGCCGCAACACCAACAGCAGCAACAGCAGCAGACGCAAAACTGGGGTTACGGCGGCTTCGGCTCGACCACTAACCCTTCGTCGACCGGTTACGGCTCCACCGGAGCCAGCAGCAGCGCGAACAACGGCTACTCGACGGGGGCCTCGACAAGCTCGCATGCCCATAATGCGGCGTACAGCCACCAGCAGCCTCATCATAGGTCGATGAACCTGTCGAGTAATACGTACAGCAGCCACATTGGGAACGAGGACCAGGTGCTTTATGATTTGCTTAGACACCCTGGTGCTTAGTTGGATGACTTGGGTGGGGGAGGAAACATGTAGCAAGGTCGATTGATGAATTGAAGTGGAGTGGAAGTGGACGGAATGGTCGGATTTAGGGGTGTATGGGAAACTCGATTGCCTTGCCATGCGTTGAGACTGTTGCGGGTACGTTATGAGCCACGTCCACAATACTCAAGCAGGATTGGGGAAGACATGAGGAATGGGGCTATTGATGAGCTGAGGTCATCACTTTTGTTTCCTTCGGAAGTTGAGAATCAGTTGAAGTAACAGTGTACGGAACGAGGTCACGTATTAGGGCTGAGATGATATGTTGGTAGGGTAGCGGGGATGAACAAAGAAGTATTTCTCTTCTGACAATAATCCGATTGTCTGCTGTTCGGCCGGTCCCGTATTTCTCTCTCTCGACGATAGATATATGGAGCTTTTCTTATAGGGATAGGGAGGAAGGAGTGTGTGAAAAACAGCTCGCAGATAGCGCTTTTCTTCTTTTTTCGCTCTGGGGTTTATAGCTTGCTTAGGTCATTGTGAGAAACTGGAAGGGGAATGGATGGATGCTCCTCCATTTTCGGGATGTGTTGTTGACGTTTGAAATATTATCGAAGCCCTTCCTTTCCAATGGCAGTCATGAACTCATATGTCTGTTCTCGTCTCTTCCGCCTGAGTCTGACGTGTCAGTCTGTCCTCGCTCGTTGCTCATTGAATGGGTAAGGTAGGTAGATAGAGACGAGACACCTTTTCACTCACACTCGATCGAGGACTTTCCATCAATGAACCAGGCGTGTGTGCATTGCAGTACCCAAGGTTTTCTACGTACCTACACTTCCAGTTTGGATTGCCGCAATTACTGTATACATAGTCAAAAGCACTACCTACCAGCAACCTTAAAAACATCAACATCAAATAAACCCAGTATGGAGCTCTTGAAGTTGACCTACCTACCGTAATTAGAAAAGTAAAAAAGACTAGGTGAAAAAGAGAAAACCCCCACCCCAACCAAGACTTCACAAGCGCAGTCAGCTCAGCTCAGCTCAGCTCGCTTCATCGTTCGGCTTCATCGCTATCCATTCACCACGTAGCACCAACTAGTCAAAATGCAAAACGCAAAGTAAGCAGCAACTACTTTAGTTCATATAAACTATTGGTTTTACTAACGGACCTGTCTCACGATCTCACCCAGTCAGCCCTAGGAGGAAACAATCCACCACTTGTCCCTGTGGGGTGAGTTTAGCTGGCGGTTCAAGGTCGGTTTGTTAAATCGTTTGGTTCCAATGAGTTCAACGGGGTAATTTTTGTGCAAGTCAGGTAGTTGGTGAACTACCCTTTGGTCTTGGTCTTTATCTGGACAGCGTGGTTTGAGCCTGCAGTTTAGTTCCTACAAGTATGTGTTGGTCCCTTCGCGAGTGTAGTCGGTCGATCGGGGAAGGCTGGCCGGTCTGGTCTGGAACAATTCCATGCATAGATGGCGAGATCTGCGTCCAGGATTTCGTATGATCCTCTGCTTTCTCTTTTTGATGTAACTATGTACCTTTTACAACCACTGAGACTTCACTTTCGTGCAATAGTTTGTAAATATATGTGCTGTGCTCACATTCAAATATCACATCACAGCATCGGAGAGTCACACACGTGGCTTGCAGGTTACCTACCTCCCTGCACTATGTACAGCTCGAGTCCAGTCGGGTCGGGTTGGGGTATGTACCCCGGAGGATGTAACGGCGGCTCAGGCAAGGAAAAAAAAGATGATGTGTGATGAGGAGAATGTGGGTGGTGGGAGGTAGGAGGTGGAATAGCCCGTGAGGATGGGGTAGTAATATAAGCAGAGATTTTTTACCCGAACCTATGGTCTAGGCTTCGCTAATATGTAAAAGGCAGAGTTTTGGTGTCCAGGTAGGTGTCTCGTCTCCATGCTCACGGCGAGTGTAGTGTTTGATCCCGATTCTCGCTGGCTTCAGGCAGAATTCGGTTCATATGTAGTCACCTCAGGTTTGGGGAACCAAGTACACCCCGACCGTCGCTGCCGGCAGATGGAGTTTTTAAATTGATGAAGTGTTCATAATTGTTTCCAATGTTTTGCTGTCCCGGGCCGTCAACTTCGGGAATTGAAGAAAAGTCAAATTGACAACAACAGCCGTTGTCGGAATGGAAAATCATGCGTTCTCAATGTAAGTAAGCAAGCCATGTGGGTAATGGCTTTCTGTTGTGTAGCCAACAGTCCAACAAGTCAGCTGGGTGAGATTTTGGGAGGAAAAGAAAAACGAGAATGGAAGTGGACGAATCGATGAAACCGCATGATTCCAAATGGATACACGATAATATGCTGTGAAATGTCGTCGCAGAACTGTGAACCAACAAGTGTTCACCCTCTCGAGAACCCCTCCTTATAGCTCCCTTTTGGGTTATTCGTTCACCAACGACTCCGCCGTCAGAGTGATTCAGAAGCAATCGACATCGGACAGGAGAAATGAGAAGAGGACGAGCAACACAACACAAAAGCCAAGCCACCCAAACAGGACACAGGGGCCCGTACGTCGGCCTTGTCCACCAAATTAAGCCTGGTCCCGCCGGAAGAGGCTGAAATTAGCGCCACCGCAAATCGTCGGGAATGGTTACAATGGCGCCGCCGTACCCGTGCGAGCCGTACCGGGAGCGAAGCTGCGGAGGAGGGAAACGCCAAGGCATGGGGACCACCGCGCGACCACCGTGACTCGCTGTGGTGCGAACCACCTCTTCCGGGTACCGAAAGAGCCGCCGTTGTCGTAGTCCCTATGGGCCTCCTCGCTTGACCGAGTGAAATGAGGATAGGGACGGCCACCTCACTCGACAGCAAGGGACATGGGGCATGGGGGGCAATGAGGCTTTGCGCCGAGCGCGCTTGCTCTCTTGGGAGTCTTGGGGAGATCGCCAAATACGAGTGGTAGCTTCCGAATACGTGTAGCGAAAGAGAACCCGCCAGGAAGGGACCCTGAACAGGCCTGAAGAGTGAAAAAGCCTTTCATTCATCTTCCATGTTCCCGGGACATTGGGTCGCTCTTTCTGTGAAACCTCTTACTTGGTTTTTTTTTTGTCTTGAATGAATTTTTTTTTCTGTCCCTTCACCCTTGTTCCTTTTTAGGGCGGTCTCACCATCGCTGTGGTTCGGCCGCTTGGCGCAAGTTGGCGGTCCTGCCGGCAGGCTCAACAGCACCAACTGAAAAGCGTGAAGGTATCCTCTTGGGGATATGCACTGCGAGCCAATGCCTGACTAGTTAGGGAAGAGGAAGCGTGGGTATAATTGCCCTAGCTGCAGGTTGTGGCGTCTGTTCACCAGCTGAGCTTGTGTGTGCGTTACAAGAGCGAGAGAAACTCGAGGGAGGGTTTTCGGTAACAGTTACCTTGAAAACGTTAGTTGCGACTTGTGAGGCGGGGTTATCCGTGATGTCTTGCTCTGACCGCTCTGGATTCAATTTTGGAGTTGAATGATCTCCCAAGTGCCACCGACGTGATATGTCTGCCCTAAGCCCTCCCTTCTTCGGATCGTCAGAGCTCTGAGACCTCTTACAGACGATATAGAGATGCGAACCGTCGGAAGAAAGATGTCGAATGGCGGTCCAGGGCTGGAAGTGACGTGATGTTTTCTCGTGATAGTCGAAAAGGCAAGAACCGATCAACCTGACCACACCTCTCTGCGCCTACCCGAAAGACAAGCACATGATGTGTCAAAATGTTAAATAATGAAAACAGGAAGGAACTGTGAATGTAGTGGGGGGTTGTTGACGAAAGACAGCCACACTTCCGCGCGAATAGCAGTAGACGCAGTATAGAACGGAAGACCAATGCTCGATGCGACGGAATGTTCAATCTTGGTTGATGATGTTTGTTAAATGAAAGCCATCTTAAATCTTGATAAACCCGGCCTCAACCCTTGGTTGTGATGGTCCCGTCTTTGTGACGTATCTGTCGGCATCAGCCGCTTGGATATCTAGACATACCGCTGTATATAACTGAAGTTATGTATGCAGGCGGAAGGGTAAGCGACCGCTGTATAGGCACGATGGGGCCTGCAGCTATCGGCAGCTACCCCTTTCATCCAAATTGGGGAGTCGTCAGCCTCCATCCACCTTTTCACTCTAACAAGTAATGAATCACTTGGCCATTGACAGAGCAGACTCTATGATCTTCCCGCCCCTGGCATCCATATCGATTTATCTCTGCAATTTTCCATCTTTGCCGTCAGCCGTGATCATCGGAGCCGCCCCGAACTTTGTTTTCGGGGTGCCAGTTTGCGTTGACGATGGCAGACCCCACCGATGCAAGTCCACTGACTGAACATTCCGATATTCAATTTTCAAGCGATCCCAAGAGTTCTGGCCAAGGCGGTCCGGCTGTCTGCCAATGTGTGCTACTGTGTGCCAATGGCTCCAAGCTCCAGCGGCCGCCTCCGCGATTCTGCGCCTCAACACGCCATTTCGCTTGGTCCAGGTTCGGATCTACACTACCTTGTGTGGTTGTGGGGTTTGTCAGGAACTCCATTGATGGCTGACTGTGTGTTTCTCTTTCCGACAGTCCAGGTATACCGTATACCCGTATACCAGGTGAGCCCAGGGCAGCCCAGGGCATGTCTTGTGAGACACAAACGGACGGGAAACAGATAATGCTGGCATGTCTCAGCCTCGGAGTTATCCCAGAAATACCTACCTCATGCTGTGTCATCTGCCGACCGGGCCGCCTCGTGTGCCTTGTTGCCCTCTTTGGAGATGAAAGGTGAAAGGTGGAGACGCCTGGATGGAATCCGCACCGTATCGAAGACTGGAGAAAGTGCGAGCAATCATCGACTTTCACTTTGTTTCTCATTGTGTACGGGATATTCACCATGCCCAGGAACACAAACTTAGAACTCGTATCCCTGATCGACTTGGCCCTGGAGTGCCTGACAATCCTGACAATCCCGACCTGAGATGGCATCTCACAGGTTCGACAGGACATCGGATGCTGCAGCGCACGGTGGGATCTGATGYCGTTTAGGTGGAAACAGGTTCCATCAGAGTGACCCTCAATTCTTAAGTTAGAAACTGCCACCTGAGCCACCATTGCCCTTTTGCAGACCGAAGTACGTGTAGCAAAGTGGAAAGAGCAACGGCCGCCGGAGATCGCTGCTGGAGTCGTTCTTTCTGGACGGGAGTCGGGTCTTTTGCTCGTCCGGGTTGCGCTTCCACTTTTCTCTGCTGGTCGGCTGCTGCTGCTGGGCCTGCTGGAGCCCCATGCATCTGACAGGGGCTGCAGGGCAGGGCAAGCAGGGGGCAATTGGCGAGTGGGAGCGAGCGAGATGCCGTGGTCGTGGATGCCACTGGATGCGACGGCGAGGGACCAGGACACCACTACAAACGCCAAAGGGTGAGGGTTCCATGGCGGACAAAAGGCGGGCCACAGGCACTGAAGGTGCAGACACGACGGGACTCTAACGACGTGCGCTAGGAAACATCTGACGAAACGACCGCCAAGCCAGCCTCCACCAATATCCCGGCCTCCATCTTGTCTCTAGACTCCTCTCTACATCCCAGAGAAGAGCTGATGTTGACCCCAAAGGTGAACCATTGATGAAGCTGCATCGCTTGGCCGCCATCCTCCGTCGAGGTACATGTACATATATGCCCACCACCTCCCCCCCTTTGCTCACATCCTCTCCCACAACGTCTTCATCTTTATTATTTTCAGAAATCAAACGCCTTCGCGGTCTGCCTTGTGACAGGTGTACGACCTGAGACCTCGTGTTGGAGAGACCTTGGCCTCAGCTTCTTTCAGTCATTCAGTGTATAATAGCACCTCACACGCAACACCGCTTCCGCCGCCTTCTCCCGTGAGACGACGCATCTGATCCGCAACCCGTCGCGTGATTCAAGTCACTGTCCATCAAGTCCCTTTTCCGGGTGAATATGAGCAGCCCTTGGAACTGCTTCCCTCAGTTGTGCCCTCCTGGAAGCACTGGACCCCGGCGACCCTGAGTGAGCCCTGGATATATCCGTCATATCAAAAAAAACAAGAATCACCAGAAAAAGAACGAACAAGAAAAGAAAAAGGAGGGAAAATAGGAAACAGCACCTCTACGATACATAACGACAAACCGTTAATCAAGATGCCATCCCTAACGACCCCAGTGGAAGGCCGTGTTATTCACGACGAGCACAACGACTGCATGACGGACGACGACTCTGATTTCGACTTTGACGAGGAATATTTTGCACGTACCTATCAACCCCTGTCGAACCTCCCCACACCGCCCCCCTCCTCCCGCAATTCGTCAGTCCCACAGAGCCCCCGATCACTCGTGGAAAATGGAGGACTTCTCGACTCGGAACTGTTAGGTAAGTGTTCATTGTTGGTTTATTGTTATGTTTTTCTATGACCTTGTTCTAACATATTCATCAAATAGGCCCTGCAATTCACCTGGTCAACCTCATACCACCTGCTGCGTCCCTGGCGTTGCCTTCCGTGTCCCTTGTCCACGAGTTGCTCACGCGCACAGGCTTGAAGCAGGACGAGATCGCTCTCGCCGTCTGTATTCTAGATTCTCTCAGCTCCAAGTTCGCGCTGAACTGGCGCCTGCGCTGTCCGCCATCTCTCCGCGAAGGTTCCACCACCGGCACCGAGCAACAGCAACAGTCAAAGCGATACACCCTTCCGGCAAGCCCGGCGGCGGCAGCCGCCAGTCAACTCCACATCGACTGCGTCAAGCCCGAGGTCATGGTTTTGGGTGCGCTCATCATCGCCGTCAAGTTCCTGGAGGATGCCCACGCGCCGACCCAATACTACCGCTCCGCATGGGGTAACAACCTGTGGACGTGCGAGCAGATCAACATCACGGAACGCTGCATCATGGAGGACCTGAACTACAGGATCCTCCCCCTATGGGATGAGCGCTTGATCGGGGATGCGCTGAATGATATGGAGCGCGCCGGAAGGCAGGCTCTGCTTCTTCCTCCCCCTGCGGCGGCGCAATCCCAATACCAAGCCCAATCTCAAAAAGAACAACACAAGCGATGTGTAAGCTCGGGCGCGGCTGTCTATGGTCTGGGGTTGTAGTTGACACCGGCGGGAACGCCACTGTCTGAATGCAACTCACCGCCTGACTTCGACATGGACGGGCAATGAATTGCCCCTCGGAGCCGAAAGGCACGAGGGAACGATTGTTGATGGTTTTTAATTAGCATCGGGCTCCCATTTGTCCATTTTCCTTTTACCAGCATTATACCCTCACGGTTTTCACGGACTTTCAGTCAAGACCATTCTTTGGCGTTTACGTGTGGTCATAGGTCGATGACAGCAAAAACCATACGGCGGATTAGGGGACTGTCAGCAGCATTCATCGATTCATATGTTCGAGCGCCATCATCGGAAGGCTACTGCGCTTATTCTTTTTACGAACTTGAAAGCACGAACGACGAAAGGGGCGGACATGATCAGTTTTTGTTTAGGCGTTTTGGGGCGAGAGCGGATCATCTGTTGTTTGGTTCTGGGCCGGTACACCTGTCGGGATCGAGGAGTTTTTGCGTATTCTGTTTTACTGCCTCTCACAAAGATCGGCTTTGTTAGGGAGGGATCGGCTATGAAGTTAAAAGGAGGAGACTGAAAGTGACCAGAAGAAGCGGCCATGACCACCGGGGATATGTCTGGTGCACGGCACGGCCTTGGGCGTATCCGATCAGAAGCATAATTATCACCAAGCTTACTTTACGCAGCAGTACATATCCATAACAGATAGTCTTTGTCGTAGTAATAGTATAATCATGACTACCACATAACCCCCGTTATCCATCCAAGTACGAGGGCAGTTTGCATTCCAAGGCGTCGGTCGGTTCATTCGACGCTCGTCCCGTCTCTAAAGCAGTGACATCATCGGAATCCTGATACGAACGACCAAGGGTGAAGAGCGAAAAAAAAAAGGATTACGAAAGCGAGAGGGGAAAACGCGCGGTCAGTGCCCATCTCTAAATGAAGACGGACGGACTGGCGATCATAACTTCCAGGGGTTTGCAAGTATAGAAGCACGGGCGCCCCCCGTTATAAAGACACGGCCCTTGCTCCACGGTCCACCCTTGTCTCCGAACGTCTGTCAGTGACAAACCCACTCCGATACATACTCCGCCCATGAGGCCCGCGCCCCTGCGTGGGTTTTCGAACTTCGGCCCCTGAAACGAACGGGGATAGCATCACCGGCCGGGCGTGGGTCCGTCGTCCGAACTCCATACTGCTGAAGCGGAATCAGATAATGGCGGGTGCTGAATGAGAATCGCCAACTGAACCAACTAAACTTTCGCTGGAGTTATGGAGTAAAAAGTAAAGCACCGAGACCGGGAGCACCTCATACCTTTGGTATTAGCAAGGGGAAGGATTTAAGACGGCTTCCGTCGGCTGTAGGGGGTGCTTGGGCCGACGACCGAACTTCAATCCAATTGTTTGGGTTCGGGTTGACTTTGACTGCGGCTGGTGTGTATTATGTACTCTGTTCTCTGTTCGTGGGGGTTTTAAGATGTCGACGACCTCATATGGAGACTGGAATGGCTTGGGGCTAATTGAGCTTGAACTACATGAAAGTCTATCTATATAAAGAAGGTTCGTCGTTGGAATTGAACGGATGCAAATCACGTCTTCTCTAATTTTTTGTCCATGTGTATGTGCCTCATGACTTGTGCCGAAGAGAACAACGACAAACTTCTCCCAAAAGTCTTCTTCTCAAATCTCATTATCATTTCCCGTCCGGATTTCAAAAAAGATTGTAGTAGAAACCGACCTAACCTAACCCATCATCTGCCCAACGCAGCCACCAAACTCACCCTCTTCCTAACATCATACTTCCACCAGCACCAACCCCCTTCCATTCTACTTTCTTACCCGAACCAGCCAGCTCTTTGAAAAGGAGAAAATAACAAGAAGAAAGATTTGGTTTACCGACCATGTCTTGGCATTAAGTAACAACAAGACCTTAGCTCTCTCCAAGGGCCCGAAGTGCCTCCATCACTAAGGCGGTTCTAAAGTCTAGATTCAGCCTCAAGTCCACTTGGTGTTTTCTTGATGTGGACAACATTCGAACAAACAAAGAAACAGACAAGATAGCGAAACAAGACGGATGGGGTCTGAGAAGCAAGCATATAAGCCGACATGCGTCCGCCGCCGTCTGCATGTGTAGTTTGGGCTTTCGATCAGAATATTGAGATGTTTTAAGATGATGGACATTTGGATCTGCCAAAGATCTGTTCCTTGCAGATGAAACACCAGATCTTCCCAAGTTTGAAGATCGGACGAAACGAAAGCAAAACAAAGTGAACAAAAGTTGATGAGTCATTCAATTAGATTAGGCATTAGATCTAAGCTAGATACAAAAGAATACGTATCAAACGTATGTATGTACAAACAAATATAAAGAAAAAGAAACGAAATAAACGTATATACATAGCGTATACAAAACGAATGAACGAAACGAACGAACGTAACGCACGTAACGTATAACACACCGATCAACAGTGTACATACAGAACGAACATACGCATCATTCACAATCATTCACACAAATCATTACACTCATTTAAATCATTAGATCATAGCCGCTTCAAGCAGACTTTGAAGAGAGAAAAAAAGAAAGAAAAAGCGAAAACGAAGATGTCTACCGAAATCGTTTACGCGTTCTATCTCTTACTCTTTTTGTGTTAGATAGACACGACAAAGGAAATGAAACCCTTTTTGTCTATACACCGGAACACCGAAAACCCTAAATGAAAAAAAGAGAAACGACCATCTTCTAACCAGACATGACCAACGCCAGGAGGGCCATACGGCAGTAGAGACCATATCTCATCTACAATCTGTCAGCAGACGATCTTGATCGCCGCACTATGGCGGAAACAATGTCAAAGGGGATCTTACCTGTCTGAAGTATGCGGCCCGCTGGTCGAAGTCAACCTCCTCGGCAACCTCCTCGTTCCTGGGGAGCGGGTGCATGATAGCCATCTTGCTCTTGGCGTGCTTGAGGGTCTGGTTGTCAATGCGGTAAGAACCCTTCACCTTCTCATACTCCGCCTCGCTCGTGAACCTCTCCTTCTGCACACGAGTGCAGTACAAGACATCAGTCTTGCCAAGGATCTCAGGGGTCAACGTCTCAGACTCGCAGAGCAGCTGGCCAGCCTTCACCAGTTGCTGGCGAACATCAGCAGGCAGCTCAAGTCCCTTGGGGGAGACGAGCTGCACCTTGACTCCCGAGTAGTGACGAAGCAAGTAGACCAGGGAATGCACAGGTCTGCCATAGCGAAGGTCACCGACGAACGTGAAGGTCAAGCCCTGGACAGTGCCCAGCTCCTCACGGACGGTGAAGAGATCCAGGAAAGCCTGGGTGGGGTGCTCCCTGCTTCCGTTACCAGCGTTGACAACAGGCACCGGGCTGTACTTCTTGGCAACATCAACGCAGTTCTCATCGGGATGGCGGAGAACAATGGCGTCGGCGTAGCAGGCAAGAGTACGGAGCGTATCCTGCAGAGTCTCGCCCTTCTGAACAGAGGAGTACTGCGTGGCAATGGAAATGACTTCACCGCCAAGACGCTTCATGGCCGCCTCGAAAGACGCCGATGTACGAGTGGAAGGCTCGTAGAAGAGAGTGGCAAGCATGCGTCCCTTGAGAATGTCCATGACGTTCCCGCGCTGGACACTGAGGCGCATCTCCTCGGCAACAGTGAAAAGAAGATGCAAGTCGGCGCGAGTGTACTGCTCCACGGACAGAACATGAGCCTTCTTGAAAGAGTGAGGCCTGGAGAGCGAGTCCTGAAGGGTGAAGTTGAGCTGCCCAGAGAGCTGAAGTGGGGTATGGCTGGTCTGGTAGTCACGCTCGCCAATCTCCATGTCGCGGTACCGGGCAATAGCCTCGACGAGGATCTTGGCGTTCTTCACGTTGGTGACCAAGGGAATCTGGTAGTCAACAGCCATGCGACGTGTCTGGTAACCCTTGCTGATGTAGTTGGCAGGGCGTCTGTACCTGTTGTTGGAAGGCAGGTTGATGTAGAGGTCGATCATGTTGTTAGCCAAGTGCTGGGTGAGGGAGTACTCGGACTTCTGGTCATCCTCATTGGCGAGAACCTCCAAGAACTGCACGGGAATGTCATGCTCTTGAAGGAAATCAGCAGTACCGGCGGTAGCGAAGAGCTTGTAGCCCATCTGAGAAAGCTTGGCGACAGAAGGCAGCATCTCCTTCTTGTCCTTGTACGAACCGATGGAGAGCAAGATGTTCTTCTTGGGAATCTTGAAGCCGGTGGACATCAAAGCCTTGAGGTAGGCCTCGTACTTGTCAACACCAAACGAGGCAACTTCACCAGTGGAAGCCATCTCGACACCCAAGACAGGGTCAGCGCCAGACAGACGGGAGAAACTGAACTGGGGGACCTTGACACCAACACCGCCAGCAGGACGATCGATGGCAGGATACTCCTCGAAAGGCAGGCCCATGATAGCCTTGGTGGCCATCTCGATGAGATCAACTCCCATGACCTTGGAGACAAAGGGGAAAGAGCGCGAAGCGCGAACGTTGCACTCAATCACCTTGATGTCGTTGTCCTTGGCAATGAACTGGATGTTGAAAGGACCGGTAACGTTGAGAGCGGCACCGATCTTGCGAGTGGCTTCCTCGATGCGCTGAATAGTGGCCTGCTCCAGATCCTGAGGCGGCAGGATGAGGGTGGCATCACCAGAGTGAACACCAGCGTTCTCGACGTGTTCAGAGATGAAGTGTCCAACAACCTTTCCGTCCTTGGCCACAGCGTCCATCTCGATTTCCTTGGCGTTCTCGATGTACTTGGTAATGACGACAGGGTGCTCAGGAGAGACATCGGCAGCCTGCTGAAGGTAGGACTCAAGATCGGCCTCGGAGTAGACGGTGTTCATGGCGGCGCCAGAAAGCACATAGGAAGGTCTGACGAGCACCGGGTACGAGACCTTTTGGCAGAAGGCCTTGGCCTCCTCGAAGCTGGTAAGCTCCTTCCAAGTCGGCTGGTCGACACCAATACGGTCAAGCATGCGGGAGAACTTGTAGCGGTTCTCGGCAGTGTCAATCATCTCAGGAGAAGTACCCAGGACTCTGACGCCAGCACGAAGAAGGGGCAGAGCAATGTTGTTAGGCGTCTGGCCACCCATAGCTCCCAACACTCCGTTTGCGTCCTCCATCTGGTAGACATCCAAAACGGTTTCCAGGTTGATGTTCTCGAAGTACAGCTTGTCGGCTTCATCGTAGTCGGTACTGACGGTCTCAGGGTTGTAGTTGACCATGATAGTCTTGAAGCCAGACTCGCGGAGCGTGCGAATGGCCCGAACGGAACACCAGTCGAATTCGACGGAAGAACCGATGCGGTACACACCCGAACCAAGAACCATGACACCGCGGTCTTCGAACGAAACATCGTGCTCGCTGGCGTTGTAGGTCAGATACAGGTAGTTGGTGAAGGCAGGGAATTCAGCGGCGACGGTGTCGATCTGCTTGACGAAAGGAGTAATGCCTGCCTCGAGACGCATGCGACGAACAGCCAGCTCGTTGGAATCCCAGAAGTTGGCAAGCTGACGGTCGCAGAAGCCAAGCTGCTTCGCGCGAAGGAGAAGATCAGGACGACCAACAATATCGTTGGCCGCGAGCTTGGTCATGTCCTTGGCGAAGTTGCTCAGGCCCTTGAGCTTGGACAAGAACCACTTGTCGATCTTGGTCAACTCCCAGATTCTGTCCACAGTATAGCCCGCATGCATGGCGTTGGCAATGGCGAACAGACGCTGGTCAGAGGGGGTCTGAAGCTCGTCATCGACGGACATGAGCGCAGTCTTGGACTCGCTGAAGCCCAGGTTGTGGAAATCGATGGCACGAATGGCCTTCTGAATGGCCTCTTCGAATGTCCTGCCGATGCTCATAACCTCGCCAACACTCTTCATGGAAGAGCCGAGCTGGGTAGAAACACGGGTGAACTTCTTCAAGTCCCAACGAGGCATCTTGACCACAACATAATCCAGGGAAGGCTCGAAGCAAGCGCAGGTCACCTTGGTGACAGTGTTCTTGATCTCCTTCAGAGGAATACCGAGACCCAACTTGGCAGCAATGAAAGCCAAGGGGTATCCGGTAGCCTTGGAAGCCAAGGCCGAGGAACGCGACAATCTGGCATTGACTTCGATAATGCAGTACTCCCTGGAGAAGGGGTTCAGAGCATACTGGATGTTACACTCGCCGACAACTCCAAGATGGCGGATGACGTTGACAGCAGTAGTGCGAAGCATGTTGTAGTCTTCGTCGGAAAGCGTCTGGGAAGGCGCGACGACAATGGAATCGCCGGTATGAATGCCAAGAGGATCAAAGTTCTCCATGTTGCACACGGTGATACAGTTGTCCTGGGCGTCACGAACAACTTCGTACTCGATCTCCTTCCAGCCCTTCATACTGCGCTCGACAAGAACCTGGGGACTGGCTGCCAACGCCTTGTTGCACAGGTCAACGAGCTCAGCTTCGTTGTTAGCGAAGCCACTGCCGAGACCACCAAGAGCGTAAGCCGCACGAACGATAACCGGGTAACCGATATCCTTGACCGCGTTAAGGGCCTCCTCAACACTGCTGGCCGAAGCGGACTTGGCACACTTCTCACCAATGGACTCCATGCTGCGAGCAAAGAGCTCACGGTCTTCGGTAGTGATGATGGTATCGATGGGTGTACCAAGAACCTTAACACCAAGAGCCTCAAACTCATCCTTGAGCTGAATACCGACCGAGAGGGCGGTTTGACCACCGAAGGTGCAGTAGATGGCGTCGGGCTGCTCGTACTTGATGACTTTGCGCACGAACTCGGCGTTGACGGGCAAGAAGTAGACCTTATCGGCCAAGCCCTTGGAGGTCTGAATGGTGGCGATGTTGGGGTTGATGAGGACGGTGTAGATGCCTTCCTCCTTCAAAGCCTTGATGGCCTGAGATCCCGAGTAGTCGAACTCACCAGCCTGACCGATGCTGAGACCACCACTGCCCAAGACGAGGACCTTCTTGACATCAACACGGGGGTGGAGTCTCTCGTTCTCCTCGGTGGTACCACCGGGGAATTCGACACCCTTCTGGAGCAGAGTGTTGTCGGCGGTGCACTTGGCAACGGTCTGAATGAAGACATCGAAGAGGAACTCGGTGTCACGGGGGCCGGGGGTGCTCTCAGGGTGGAACTGGACACTGAAGTGGGGGCGGTCGACGTGCATGATACCCTCGTTGCTGCCATCGTTGGCGTTGATGAAAAGCTCCTGCCATCCGGTGGGGAGAGTGGTAGCGTCAACAGCATAACCGTGGTTCTGCGAGGTGATATGGCATTTTCCAGTAACCATGCTGGTGCAGGGAATGTTGTGACCGCGGTTACCGAACTTGAGCTTGATCGTCTTGGCACCGGCAGCACGGGCGAGCAGCTGATGACCCAAGCAAATACCGAAGATGGGGGTGTTGTTCTTGTGCAGGGCGGCAGAGATGTGCTTGACAGTGGTGTCCATGACCTGGGGGTCACCAGGACCGTTGGAGATGAACAGACCATCATATTCTTCCTTGGAGAAATCGTAGTCCCATGGGCAGACGAGGACTTCGACACCGCGCTTGACGAAGCACCTGAGCTGGTTGTACTTCATGCCGACATCGAGGCAGAGAATGCGAAGGTTGCGGCCCGAGGGGTGCTTGAGGGCAGTGGCATCATCGGGCTTGTAGAGCTTGGGCTCCTTGATCGAGACTGGAAGTAGTATGTTAGCATTGGCCTTTCTATCCTGTCAAGGGGCGTATGTTGCTTACCTTCGGCGACGAGGTTCTTCTCGTTGGGGTTAACCCATTCGATAGTCTCGAAGTGAGGCTTCCAGTCGCCAGGGACTCCGAGAGAAGGAGCGCTGACAGCCAAGTCTTCCTTCTGGAGAAGCATGCGACCAAGCATGCTACCCTTCTCGCGAATGCGCTTGGTGAGGGCGCGGGTATCGACACCATACATGGCAGGGATGCCCTGCTCCTTGAGCCATGTTCCGAGGGAGGAGGTGGCGAGGAAGTGCGAGAAGTCTTCACCAGCATAGGAAGCGGTAACGAGACCGGCAATGTGAATCTGGTTGGACTCGAAGTGGGCGGGGAGATCTTTGAGGAGATCATCGACCGTTTCCCTCGAGGGGACGCCATAGTTTCCAACAAGAGGGAAAGTAATGACGAGAATCTGACCGCGGTACGAGGGATCGGTCACGGACTCGGGGTAGCCGACCATGCCGGTCTGGAAGACAAGCTCACCGGCAATGCTCTTGGGCGCACCAAAGCTGTAGCCTTGGTAGGCGGAGCCATCCTCAAGCTCAAGGCAAACGAGGCCTTCGCTGGGCGCATCGGCGATGGGGGCCGTGGCAGGGCGGTAGACGGTAGCGGCCATGGTGGAAATAGGTGAACTTTTAAGAGTATAAACAAAAAAAGAGAGAGAAACGACTATTTTGAGAGGGGTATAGTGGAAAAGAAAAGAGTAGTGAAAAAGCGGCGCAAAATCGAGAATGGAAGACGGTGGTTGAGAGGACGTCAAAGATGGTGAGAGCTTCGTCAAGAAGAGCTCAGGAGCTGATTCGTTTTCGTTGGGGGGAAGAGCGAGAAACGAAGGCAAAGTGATGTTGGTGTAGCGTGTATGTTTCAGCTGGATATCCTCACTATCCAAGCTCGATATGGCCTCTGCTTGATAGCAAGAGGAAGAGAGAGAGGAGAGGAGAGGAAAGGGAAGAGAAAGGATCCCAGGACTCGGCCACGGGGTAAATATTTTTTTTTTGTTTCGGCAGCCTCGAGGAGCCCCACCAGAGGCTGTCAGCCCGCCACGCTGTACCCGTAATTGGGTTGGGGACAGCCTGGGCGGGTGGGATTCGGAAAAGTTTTCTGCATTCACGCCATTGTCCAATGCCGTCTTCGGTGACTCGTGAGAACCTGGAGGGGCAGGTCCAGCGCCGCAGCGCGGGAGTTGGCAGCCCCAGGGCCGGCAGGGC
>RANY01000151.1:0-49542 GCA_009805235.1 Neurospora pannonica FGSC 7221
CGGTGGCGGCGGCGGCGGGGTTGAGGCGGGTGACGCGCTTGATGTGCAGCGCCTGGGCGATGGGCTGCTTCATGAGCTCGTACTTGTCGCCGGACTCGGTGGGGAGGAGGACCTGGATCGAGTGGAGGGTGGTGCCCTCCTCCAGGGTGGCGTTGTACTCAGCACCGTTGTGGGTAATAATGGGCTCGCCGGACTGGATCTTGCTGAGCGGGAGCGCGTGCTCCTGGATCACCTCGATCGGAATCGATGCCGGGGCGGTGAAGTACCAGATTTGCTTGCCCTCGCTTTGGGCCTTTTGGAATGTTCGGGCGACGTCCTTGGCGTCGGCGTTCGCATCGGCCTTCCGCATGTGGAAGTTGGGCGCGATAACCTGGGGCAATTGGGGACTGTGAGGTTTGTTAGCATTGTATACGTTGTCTGATACAAGTCGCGCGAGAACACATACCCCGAAGTCTTCTTGGGGCCCGCCTTGGGCTGGGGAGCATCGGCCATCTCCTCGTCAGAAGACGATTCTTCCTCGGAACCCGACTCCTCCTCAGACGACTCGTCGTCGGACTTGCTCACGGTCTCGTTTGACTTTGCGGTACCATTGACCGCTGGCTTGGGCTTGGTGGTCTCTGGCGTCTTGCTAGCGGGCTTCGCAAGTTTGGCGCTAGTGTTGGCTTTTGGTGCCGGCTCCTCATCGCTCTCACTCTCCGTGCTTGATTCCTCCTCTGATTCCTCTGATGAGGGTGTAGGTTGCTTAGCATTCTGCTTGGTCTTCGCGGGTGCAGTCTTTGGTGTAGCCTTGGGCGCAGGCTTGGTCTCTTCCTCCTCGTCGCTGCTGCTGTCGTCCGACCCGCTTCCACTCTCTTCTTCGCTGCTAGACTCGCTGCTGCTCTCGCCCTTCTTGGCCACCTTCTTGACCGCTGGCGCCGCTGGCTTCTTTTCTTCCGCCTTCTTGACAGGCTTCTCCTCGACCTCCGACTCGGACGAGGACTCGGACTCAGATTCAGACTCGGATTCGGACGAGGACGAGGATTCCTCCTTCTTCTTGGTGGCTACTGGCTTGGCCTTGACGGGCTCTGCCTTGGCCTTCGCGGCCGCCTTGGGCGCAGGCGAAGCGGCCTTGGTGGCTTTCGTTTGCGCCATGTTCGTCTTCTTCAGATTGCTGGCCCAGTTGGCGCTGGKTTCGGTCTTTGCTGGGGCGTCGCTATCGCTATCGCTACTGCTGTCGTCGCTGGAGGAGCTGTCTGAATCGCTGTGGCTCTCTTCTTGCTTGCCCTTCTTGGACTTGAGTTGTGATTTTTGCTGGGAGAAGACGTTGGTGGAGGTGTTGCGGGCGAGGGCAGCGGCGTTCGCGGCGTGCTGAGAGAGGGTTCCGATGGGTGCGCGAGGACCAGCCATTGGGGGCGGCTTATCTGGATTGTAAGGAAGGGAAGAATAAGGTGGTGATGGAAGAAAAATTATGTGGAGTGAGTGTCGAAGACGGAAAGGCGCCTGTTTGTCGAATAATTGAGTGCTACTATGTGCAGGGATGGATGGGTGCAGTTTGGTGCAGTTACAAGGTGCTAAAAAGTCTAGATGTGGGGTCGGATTACAGTGTGTTGATGTGCTTCTGAAGTGCTTTTGCTGCCGATGCAGAAATGCGCTGCTCTTCTGCCCTTGTCTCTTCACTTGTTTCTCAAGAAGACATGCAATGATCCTCGTCGCGTATAAAACACGCTGGAATATCAGATGCGCGGCGGGATTGGAAGTGGAGAGCTGCGAACTTATTTCAAGGGTCGCTCGAGGTCGCTGCCGTGCTTGACCCGAGTCAGAAAAAATTAGGAGATTGAGACCCCTGATTGGTTGAGATTAGGAGCGGAATGTGGGGCAGCAGAACCTCTGATAAGGGTCGCTTTCCAGAGGTAACCCTCAGAATTTCACTAGGTAGTGTCAGGGTAAGGGTTGACTATGATGGTCGCAATTATACCTACAAGACACACAGATGCCTGTGCTGTTTCTTCAGAACATCATCGTTGTGACTTCACCACCACCAATCAACCAAGTCGTGGAAATCTCATTTGAACTGCAAGTATCTGTGATATCTTGCTTTCAAAAACACTTCAGTTGATATTTTGGGGAATTTGATCATCTGAATAATCTGCATACATCCACACCTCAACCTTGTGCCGTAGTACGTCTCGCTGGAAATTCACTATCTTCCCAACCTTTTATTCAATTCAACTGAAGAAATGGCAACCAAAGACCACGACTATTGGGAAATCACTGCGAGTGCAACAACGTGAACGCTCCACAATTTTCTTGCCAGAAGGTACCATTTCCAGTATCAATGTCAACATTCAGTTTGCTAACGCTGAAAACAGTTGATCATAAAAAATGAGTGCATTCGCTGCTCGACAAAAGCTGTTGGGGCTGTCGGCTGCTGCTGCTGCCACTGCCGCCACTACTCCCAATGTTGACGGCGGCAACAACGAAGATATCATTGACCGCAACACATCCGCCAAGTCCTTCTTCACTAGGGATAATTTCAGAAAGGCACTGCAAGCTCAGAAACAGGAGCCTTCCGATGATGTGGACGAAAAGCCGGCAGCGCGTCCAAGGAAAAGGAAGCAGGGCCCCAAGGACGAGGTACCAGCCGAAGGAAGAGACGATGGCCGTCAAGTGAAATCACAATACCCGAATCTCTCAGAACCGATACCGACAGGGCGGAGGAGGGTCATCTACTATTCATCTCAAAGGTTGAGCCAGACGAACATCCAACCAAAGGCCAACGGCCGTATGCTTCTCACGCTCCTCGATGGAGAGCGTTTGGTCATTCTCGGGAGCTATGGAATCAAGGTTCGCGACGGCGAGCTTACCATTGCTGGGGCCTTTCTGTCAAAATCTGACCTCGTCCATTGGGTTCATGCTCCCCAATGCCATGCTCTTCCCGTCATCCGCATCACAAGCGATGCGACCATCGAGTTGCATCCATGCCCAGGAGCTCGGAGCTTGAGACAGCTCGCTAGCCTGAACCCAGCGTTCGGGAAGCTATGGAATGAGTCGGACGATGTTGCGCCGGGTCAGGTCAAAAAGGCTACCCCTACCTTCCAGATCATCTTCACCTCGGACGATGCCCCTAAGAGAGGCGGCATTCAGGAATTGGTCTCGCCCGCTGAATGGAACAAGCAACTAGCGGACGTCCTAGACTCCAAGAAAAAGGCGACGCCCGTTGTCTTCCTGAGCGGCCCCAAGTCCTCCGGAAAGTCTACCTTTGGACGGTTAATGGTCAACCGCCTGATAACTGGCYCTGGACTCTCGCGACAGCCCTGGGCCCCGGTAGTTGTCCTTGATCTCGACCCCGGTCAGCCCGAGTTTGGTCCTCCCTCCGTCATATCCCTCAACAAGCTATCTAGCCCAAACCTCTCCCCTCCCTTCTGCCACCCGGCTCTAGACCCAACAACGGCCCAACTACGCGCCCACACCGTCGCCTCCGTCACCCCCAGTTTAGACCCGGACCATTTCGTTGCCTGCGCCCTCGATCTCTTCCACACTTACAAGACCAACCCCTCGCTGAACAAACTGCCACTCATCATCAACACCCCCGGCTGGATCCAAGGTACCGGGCTCGACATCCTATCCGAGCTCATCCGCCAGACCGTCCCAACAGAAGTGATCTACATGTCTCAAGACGGGCCCGAGGAAACAGTCGACGGCCTCAGAGCCGCCTGTCAGGACAAGAAGATCCCCTTCGTCACTCTCCCCAGCCAACAACCCCAAGGCCAACCATCCTCGTCAGTCGACGCCACGACCCCAGCAACCTCGGGAGGAGGAAGCTCAAGAACAGCCCTCCACCTCCGCACAATGCAAACAATGTCCTACTTCCACCTTCTCTTCTCCTCTCTCACTGCTGCCGCTCCTCAAGGTCACCAGGGCCAAAGCCAACCCCACCCCGGCCCAACCTGGTCCCCCACACCCCTCACCCACCTCCCCCCCTGGCGCGTCCGCTACCGTGGCCCTCGCCCCGGTTTCCTGGGAATCCTCTGCTACGACCACCAGCCCGCGCCGGACTTGTTGGGTGAAGCTATAAACGGGATGATTCTCGCCTTGGTGAAAATCGAAGACCGAGCCGGTGCTTTTAGGGACTTTCCCGACCTCCTCGTTTCCCCACAGGAACAGCACCAACAGTCGAAGCAGCCACAGTCTGTACAGCAGTTCAAGCAATCAAACCAGTCCCAGAAACCGGAGTTGTTGATATGCAAAACCCCCAAAGAATCCCTCCCCCACCTCCCCAACCCGCAGGGTAAGACGCTTTCCCCCGCCCACTCGCGCGTGCTGGGGTTGGTGCTGGTCCGGGGGATTGATGTAAAGAGGGGGGAGTTGCAGCTTTTGACGCCTTTGCCTGTTGAGCAGATCATGGGGGCTGGTGGTACGAGTAAAGAGAATGATTTGGTGCTGGTGGCGGGCAGGTTTGATACTCCCTCTTGGGCGTATGCGGAGGATTTACATAGGAGGCAGTGGGAGAGGAATAATGCTGCTAAGAACAACAAGCAGCAGAGTTTGGTAGCTGGTGGTGGTGCGAAGATGGAGATTGATGATGATGATGATGATGATGATGGGGAGGATGGTGACCAGAGTGACGAGACGGAATCGGTGGGAGCGGATGAAGTTGAGGAGAGGCCGGAGAGGGAAAGGGTTCAGGCGTTGCATGATGGGACGTCGGAGGCGCAGCCGTGGGTGGAGATGTTGCATGGTAGTCAGGGGAGGGCGGCGGGGAGTAAGGTGTGGAGGGTTAGAAGGGATTTGGGGAGACGGTAGGTGGGTTGTGTTGTGATTCGGGAAGGCTGTGGAGGAAAAGTAACAGGTATAGTATGAATCGTTTCGTATGATTTTTCAGTTCAGACCATCGTTTTTACATGTCACGGATTACACCCAAAGTCTTGATGTTAAGTACTGTTTGTTCATTTGCCCCCCTGATAAAGGGGGAATAACGGCTTAGTAGCGTCGAGTGCACCTCTCTGTACTATCAACAGAATACCCTCACCCATGACTACCTCATTTCGATCGTAAAACACCTCATTACCCAAACTCCAAACCCATGATCATCTCTGAGCCACCCAACTGGTATCATCATCCAAGTCATATCATTACTAACATTAAATCTAGAAAGCACAAACTTAATAAGTGTAGCGGAATCCAGGCTGGGCATCGTCCTGTAGAGAAGAAGAAGAAAAAGTTAGTCAAAGGTTTCAACAGCCGACAATAAAGGGTAAAGCATAGGTAGGGGAAAAAAAAAACTCACATCATCAGCCTCCAATTCCTTCTCACCCCTCTCAGCCTTCTTATTCTCCCTCCAGAACGAGACAGTCAAGCACGCGACAAGCACCAGAGTCAACAGACTGGTCGCAATGCACGCATACAGACCCGGCTTGTAGCCCGTCAGCTTATCCTGCTCTCTGAAGACCAAGCTACCAGCGATACCACCAATGCCACCAAAGGACACGAACGTAGCGCTGCAGAAAGCTCTCTTCCACTGTCCGCGGATGTTGTTGGCCTGGTAGCTCATAGCAGCCGGCACGTTCGAGTTGGCGCCAGCAGTGACGAGGAACACACCGAAATAGCGGACCTTGGCGCTAGCAGCGAAACCCATGATGGGGACGCCAATGACGGCAAGCAGAGCGTTGAAAGCAACAATGGGGCCGCGGATGCGGAAGCGATCACCCACATAAGCGCCGGCAAACATGACGAAGCCGGCAAAAGCGTAGGGCGGCGCGACCAGGCACTGCGACTGCGCAATGTTGAAGCCCATGCCCGTGTTGAGGATCACCGGCAAAAAGAAGGAAAGGGCGTAGCTGATGGTGGTGGTGTTGAAGAAGATCATGGCGTACGCCCACACCTTCCAATCCAGGCCGGAGGACAGGTACTTGCTGACGACGAATTTTTGGGGCACAACATCGCCGCGGTCGGCTTGCACGCGCGAGCACACCCACTCGCGGTCGCGGGCGGAGAGGAAGGACCAGGTTTTGCGAGGGGAGTCGGGGAAGTCGACTAGCAGCCAGTAGCCGGCGATTCCGAGCAGACAGGTCAGGATGCCCTCGATGATGAAGATCCACCGCCAGCCGGTGATGTTGGCGAGGCCGTCCATCTGCATCAGGCCGTAGGCGAGAATACCCGCGAAGGCGGAGGCGACGCAGCCGACTAGGTAGAAGACCGAGTTGCGCTTGCCGACTTCGTAGCGGGTGTACCAGGTGGAAAGGAGGTAGACGCAGGAGGGGAAGAAACCTATTTTTTTGGGGGGAGGGTTAGTAACTGAGGCATATTATCCGAGTGTCATTCTCGTCGGGTATAAAAAGAAAAACTCACCAGCCTCCAAAACACCCAACACCACTCTCAAAGCCGCCAACTGCCCCCAGTTCTTCACAAACCCCATACCAATCATGACACTTCCCCAAAGCGTCGTCAACACACTCATATGAATTCTCGGCCCAATCTTACGGCAAATAACCGTGCTAGGCGGCTGAAACAGGACATAGGTAACGAAGAACACCAGCGACACGATCGAGTACCGGTTGTCGATCAGCTTCAGCTCCTTGGACATGCCCGCAATGTTGGCCGCGCCCAGGTTGGTGCGGTCCATGAGCGACACGCAGTACATGGCGCCGATCGTCATGACCAGCCGTCGGTCGATGTGCCGCTTGATGCGCTTCTCCTCGGCGGGCGACATGTTGAAGTCCTCGGGCCGGGCGTGCTCCGTCTTGGTGGTGGTGCCCGTGACGGCCAACGCGTTGGGGGAGGAGGAGCCCCCGTCGGAGGCTGCTGAGGGGGCCTTTTCGGAGTGGTAGGCCGAGGCTTTGGATTCGACGTCCAGTACTCCCCCGGTGTCACCACCACCTGGCGGATAGGTGTTGGTGGCCATGTTGGTTTTGTTGTTGTTGAGCCCGTTGAGTTTGTTGAGGTTGGTGATGTGTGTGAGACCCTCGGTGAGAGTGAGAGGGTGATGGAGGGAAGAAACTCAGAGATTGAGGACCAAAGAGGAAGAGGGAAGAGATAGAATAAAGTATAAGGGGATATATGAGACGGGAAGGGGGGACCCGATGATATGAGATGGGATAGGTGAAGATCGAGTGAACCGGAGAGGGGGGAATTAATGTTTAAGATACGCAGAATCGATCTGGTCCAAACTTGGAAGGAGTCGGCACGCAGGTTGCAATGCGGGGAGAGCTGCCGGGGGATGTACCGAACCGTTGGAGAAGGGAATCCGGTGGGTGAGTGGGGGGAGAGAGGCTGGGGGAGGTGAAAAAGGGGGCGAGATAAAGACTTTGTGAAGGCAATAGAAAGGTAGTAGTCGTCTGAGTAGGTACACAATCGTGAGCTGGCAAGACAAGTACGACTTGAGATTCTTATCTTGTGTTCCTCAAACTCCCAAAAGACCCTGATATCAATCCTAAGGAATACACGTTCAAGAAGGCCATCCGTCCTTCCTTTTATCCTTTCCTCCTTCACCACCATCTCCATCCCTTTTCCTTCCCACACAACTCCCGCTCAACAGACAACAACAGACCACCATCACACCATCATAGACTAGACCGAGGTTCAAACTTCCTTCAAGCCATCTTTGCTTGGCTTATCTTGACAATTCGCTGACGCCGACATGGTTCTCCTAGGATCCCCCCTCCCCTCTTCTCCCTGCTCCTTGCCACGTGCTTGCCTCTCTCCAACAGCTCGCAAGCTCTGCTCTCAGTCACTACCTGGAAATCCAGACCCGTCCTCGAAGATCCCGCCCCTCTTTGTTGGGCGTTAGGAAGCCAAGACTTTCTCCCCCGCACGCAAGTGTCCAAGGAGGCGGATACCTCCACACGTCACCACATTGGGGGATTCGACCAGGTCGGTTTCGTGAAGGTTGCATCAGGGGCTGGCTTGATCCAAGCCTTGCAGGCCTTGTTGGTCTGGTCTATCTGGTACCCTAAGAAAAGGGGCTTGAAGCTTTTGGTTAGTCTTTTTCTTTTCTTCAAGGATTGTTGTCCCAACCGGGTTTGCGGTGAGGTGAACAGCAGGGTGAAGACACGACTGTTGGGCCTTTTAGAGCTTACCTAGCACTGACAGAGGAGAACTGGAGAAGAGGGGCGGCGACGGTGGAAGTGCCGAAGTTACGTACCCCAGACTTTGCCCCAGGTTGGGGTAAAAGGAAGCTTAACTCTCTCGAGTTAGTTTGACAAGTGCCTTATGCAGTACATAGATGCGGAGGGTAACAGCAGCTAGCGTGATCTTGCCAACCACACCAAAACCCACTTCCCCGGATTATGATAGGCTCCGCCCAGCCTGACAAGGGACGACAAGGGACGGACAAGGGAGTGAGAGCATGCGGAGAGCACGTTGAGGCGGCAAATAAGGATGCGGCTTGGTGTTCGCGTCCTTTACCGTTTCTGTACAAATTTCCGAAGTTTTTGGGGTAACGGAGCCTTGGAAGTCTAGACTTGGCTCGCTCTCGTCCACTTATGTTCGGGTTATACGAGCTTGACCAGCTCGAGCCATGTCGGATGACCCAACAAGCTGAGTGCGCCACGATAGAGCTTAAACCGTTTTCAAGACAATGTCCGATTCGTCAATGGAATCCGGGGAAATGGTTCCACAGATACAGGCAGGCAGGCAGATTCCCACAAGCAGGCAAGGATGGATCTGCTCGGTCTGCTTCTTTCTTGTCCCGTC
Source organism: Neurospora pannonica FGSC 7221 (assembly GCA_009805235.1). Classification (NCBI taxonomy): domain Eukaryota; kingdom Fungi; phylum Ascomycota; class Sordariomycetes; order Sordariales; family Sordariaceae; genus Neurospora; species Neurospora pannonica. Next base: position 8,671 of record RANY01000151.1, read on the forward strand.
CCATCTTCCTGCCGTCCGACATGAGAACCAAAGGAATGTAGACTCCCACAGTGACACCGACATGTCATTATTTGTTGCTCGTCACATCTTTCTGGCACATGGTCTCAGAATATCTTTAAACCTCGGTAGTGGCTGCATGATGGTGTGCAGCGGAGTGTTCTGAAAAGCGGCCTTCTTCCGCTCTTGCTTCTTCTTGTGTGCTACCTTTTTCTTTTTTTCTTCTTTTTTTTTGCTCTGTCTTTTTTTATCTTTTTTTTGTATTTTCTTCCTCGCTCGCAAGCTCTTTCTTCGTTAGGATTCTTCCTTGGGTAGCCAAGATGTTGGCGTTCCTCGCTCTCTGAAATAATTGGTGTCTATACACTTAGCGACTCTACCAAGCACATCAATTATCGGACGCTTAGTGATAGATCTTGCGAAAGGATCGCGTACGGTCATTGTGGTGTGTTCAATCTCGCACACACACCAGAACGGGCTGAAGGCTTCGAACCGCGGCAACGTAGCTGGGATGTGCCAGCAATGTCCAAGATGAGTCTGGATGTGATGACCTGGACCTCGGTTCATGGCTATCGAGCAAACAATCACAGAACGGAAACTTCTACTTGTACAGTGTTTGGTCAGTAATTGGAATAGAGTGACTCACTCAGAAGCGAGAAGCGATGCATTACTGCATCGGGCAGCCGCCGAGCAACACGGGTGTGGAAAGGTATTTTCTCTGTATCATTTCAGTTAGTCGAGAGATCAAGAGACTATTGACAGAAATATTTGAATGGACCAAGCACTTACCCATGAAGAGAGGGGACGTTTGCGCACCCCAGCTGACGGCTCGGAAGTCATATTGTCTGCGGGTGAAGCCTCTTCGACGTCAAATGGATCACCTTCCTCGCCCAAAGTTGCATCAGCAATCTCATCAGCTAGTGAGCGGCGGCGCCCCTGAACAGGAGCTTCTTCATCTTCAATGTGAAAGTCGTTCTCGAAGAGTGTCTCAAGAGCAGTGAGAAATGAGGCACCGTGCTCAATGTCGGAAATGTCTTCATCCTCGTTAGCGATCGAGTCTGCAAGTTTCTTGGCTGGCGACTCTGGGCGCATCAGGTGGGCGGAGTCGATATCGTCGGGTCCTTGGCCGATTTTTTGGGACATGGCGTCGGCAATTTGTTCCTCTAGTGAGTGGAAGCGCAGCTCGAAATCTGTATCTGCGTCTTTAAATGGATCACCCTCTTCGTCAGAAGTTGCGTCAAAGAGCTCCTCTGCGAGGGATCTTCCTTGAAGTTGGGAAACAAGGGCTTCGTTCTCGAGTCCGTCAACAATGGAGTTACTGTCATCGTCATCAGTAAGCTCAGGAAGTCCGGACAAAGGCTCGTCTGGGTCATCAAAGGGCTCGATGTCCTCGTTAGCAATGGCCTCGGCAAGTTCTTCAGCAAGCGATCGAGGGGGCCTGAAAGAAGTGGGGTTGCAATGGTCAAATGAAAGATGAGCAAGATCAATGATGACCTAGGAATATCGTTAGTAAAGAAGCTATGTAACGATTCTCGCTAGAGAAAAAACATACCTCGAGATATGATGGATCACCAGCCTCAGCAATGGTGGTGCCAATGGATTCATCAGCAAGCAATGTTGGGAGATTAGGGACAATGAGTTCTTGGTCCTCAAAGGGGTTGCCATCTTCATCGGCAGTAGCATCAGCGAGCTCGTCAGCAAGCGAGCGGCGGTTGGGGGAGTCAGCTTGCTCCTCTTCATCAAATCTGTCGCCACCTTCGCTAGCAAGTGCATCGGCAAGCTCCTCAGCGAGCGACCTGAAGCGAGCGGTGAAAGGAGCTTCTTCATCTTCATCATCGAAGGCTTCACCGTCTTCATGCCTGGTGGCATCAGCGATTTCTTCGGCGAGCGATCTGAAGCGCTCGACGGGGGAGGCTAGTTCTTCACAATCGAATGGGTCCATGTCTTCATGGGCAGTGGCATCGGCAATTTCTTCTGCAAGTGATCTAGGTCGCTTCTCCGGGAAAGAAATGGGCTCATCACAGTCTTCGGCAGCTGGCCATCTGGGACGCTTCTGAGGGGGAGGAGCATCTGCATCAACAAAGCGATCACTGGATGCATCGGAGGATACTTCTTCGAATTCGTCACTTGAGCGCTTTCGTGGACGAGAAGGACGGAATTCGTCGCGGTCTTCAGCAACCGGCCATCTGGGACGCTTCTGGGGAGGCGCCGCATCGGGATCAATGAAGCGGTCACTGGAGGCATCGCGAGTGGCATCGGTGATTTCTTCACTGGAACGCTTCCGAGGATTGGGGTTGGTAGATGGGATCGTCTGGTAGACGGCGTCTTGGCGCTTCTTCCTAAGCACTTTGGCAGATTTGCGCTTCAGCTGGCGGTTGGATTGGTGTCTCTTAAGATATTGGGCGATACGAGAAGGCAAGCCCATGGCCTCGCGAAGATGTAGGTGTGACATGATGATGCCGTGCTGTAGTTTTGTTTCTATGAAGAAATAATTTTGTCAGTAAGTGAAGATTTTGTGTTGCTGATAAAGGATGTTTCCGTGATAGGAGACGATGCTCATTGTTGTCGCTACTGGTGCAATGCTGAGAGATGCTTCGTCGGACGACAGAGATGGTGGGAGATGCCTTGATGGAGGATGAAGTGATGGGAAGTATGGCTTACCTGATGAAAGATGGGTTGTTGTTGCTGCTAGTGCAGTGTGCGCTTGTGTGGTTATTGATGTAGGATGGTTAGAAGTGTATGTCAGCGAATTGGGTTGTGGTCCAGTTGTTGACTTGGGGAAGCAGAGGAAGAAGTGGTGGGAAGTTTGGGCCAACGTGGACGGTCTTTTAAACCGTCAAGCGACCTGGGTAGTCTAGATGTGGTGACCATCGATTTGCGGTGGTGACTGTTGATATCACCACGACAACGATACAGCAAACAACGAGGAGAACCTTGACATTCAGGTAACACCAGTCCTGTTCAGCGAAGAGCAGGACTGATAGCCCAATTGGGGGCGCCAATGTTTGAACATTGTGGAATCGGTGTTTTCAAGTGATGTGAGCAATTACGCTGTTCAGTAAACATGAGTTAGGCTGTCCGGGAAAAGTGGTGAATGTTTGGTGATCAAGTCAACTTGGTGTTTTGAGACAACATGAACAGAGGACGTTGGACAGACCCTAACCCTCGCCTGCTCGGCCCATCTTCCCCCGCAAGCGCTACTGCACCCCGCATCGGCTAGCGGGTCCAATGCAACTGTGGGACTGCCAGCCTGCCAGGTGGACCAGGTGGAAAGCTCCTAGCTGGCAGCTGGCCAGCACCCCTTATTCGTTCCTCTACGGTGGTGCATATCAACGACCATTGCCGGCAGATGCTCCCTTTTGCCCCGACACGCTTACTCTCACCGTCTTCAACTCCAAGCCCGGTTGTCTTTAATCTTAGCTTCTCAACAGTGGCCTGGAGCCAAGATGGTCGACAATGACGGGACTACAATATCGCAACAACAAGTCCTTCATCGATTAGAAGCGTCGTCAGTTCATGAACCGTTCTACGGTCACTCTCTTGCTGTCCATGATACTACATAGAGTAACAAAATCAATATCCATTTCTTCGATCTCAGCCTCCTACCTTACGTAGATCGATCGTTGTGTACGCGATGCAGAGAAGCTTCGGCTCGAATCGACCGCAACTCCTACGCTATCAAGTTCCAAGATGCTGATACAAATGAGCCACGGGAGCAAGACGCTATGTGACCCGTCATGCAGTCCCCACGCGTCCCAATCTAAATATCCCGTACGGCTATATTAACGTCTCCATCCGTCGCGGCACCTTGACGTCCGGCATCGCGGCGAATCCAACGCTGAAACTCCAAGTGACTATCCCGATCCGGAAGTGTTGCTACTCCCGGACGGCCTTCTTCCGCCCTCGCCAAGCGCCGCATGGCGGCCTTGCTTCCAGCGTCCCGGTTTTGGTCCTAGGAGACACGGCCCAAAAGGAGAGAATACGACCTCGACAGTGACATTGTGGCTTCTCATGCGTCCAGAAACGATCATGACGACCCTTTAATCAACCTTCCACATGTTCAACCTCATGCTTTCTCAGCCTTGGCGAGAGTGGTAACCCGCCATGAAGTGATACATATATGAACGACTCGCTTCCCGCTCCTGGGACAGTACCATCTGTCAATCTGTAGATTCCTTCAAGTTCTCAAAACTTCAGTACAGACAAGATGAAGGTCCTCTCCCTCCTCGCCGCCGCCTCCGCGGCTTCAGCCCACACCATCTTCGTCCAGCTCGAGGCCGGCGGCACCACCTACCCGGTCTCCCACGGCATCCGGACCCCGTCCTACGATGGTCCCATCACCGACGTGACCTCCAACGACCTTGCCTGCAACGGCGGGCCCAACCCCACCACTCCCTCCGACAAGATCATCACCGTCAACGCCGGCAGCACCGTCAAGGCCATCTGGAGACACACTCTCACCTCCGGCGCCGACGATGTCATGGATGCCAGCCACAAGGGTCCTACCCTTGCCTACCTCAAGAAGGTCGATAACGCCCTGACTGACACTGGTATTGGTGGTGGATGGTGAGTGTTTTCCCCTACCTACTCTTTCAACCAGATGGACAAATCTCTTCGAGCCTTCCACAGTTTCTAACACCCAAGAAAATAGGTTCAAGATCCAAGAAGACGGCTACAACAACGGCCAATGGGGTACCAGCACCGTCATCACCAACGGTGGTTTCCAGTACATGTACGTTTACGCTTCCCTCCTCTCCTCCCACCTCCCCTATTCCCTCCTCTCCCCTTCACCACCCAATACTAACCCCCATCTCGCAGTGACATCCCCGCCTGCATCCCCTCCGGCCAATACCTCCTCCGCGCCGAGATGATCGCCCTGCACGCCGCCTCCTCCACCGCCGGCGCCCAGCTCTACATGGAATGCGCGCAAATCAACATCGTCGGCGGCACCGGCACCGCCTCGCCCTCCACCTATTCCATCCCGGGTATCTACAAGGCCACGGACCCGGGTATTTTGATCAACATTTACTCCATGGGCACGAGCAGCGCTTACACCATCCCTGGCCCGGCCAAGTTTACTTGCTCTGGAAGTGGTGGTTCTAGCCCGGCTCCGGGTACGACCAGCAAGGTCAGCAGCACCTCGGCTGCGGCGGCGACCAGCACCAGCAAGGCGGTTGCGACGTCTACTACGTTGAAGACGAGCGTCGTTGCTCAGCCTACTGGTTGCACGGCTGCGCAGTGGGCGCAGTGCGGTGGTATTGGATTCTCTGGGTGCACGACTTGCGCGAGCCCGTATACTTGCAAGAAGCAGAATGATTATTATTCGCAGTGCTCGTAAGGGGCTGTGGGGGCATACCATGCGATGGATGTCAGGCAAAAAGTCAAGTCTGGGTGGGATGGGGGATGAATGATCCAGGTTGGTCTCCAGAAGAGAGATGAACATGATGATGATGATCTCTCGGTTGTAGGGAGGATGGGGATGGGATGGGAAGCGAGGCGTTAGTGGTTGGTGGAACTGTTTCTGATGTATATGATTTATTTTTGTGAAGATGTGACGGATCTGATGAAGTTACGTAGGTGTACATATATGACGAAGAATGATTGCTTACCTATATGTGGTGTACCTACCTATGATGAATTCTGTGATCAGCCATATGGAACGATGTATATCCGTTGGTAGCTACATCTTATCAACAACCGAAGGCATTACGAGATCAACAATTTGCAATTCAAAGGTGTTCGTATTTTAGCCCGCCATGGAAGTACCTCCTCTACTTATCATTTGTTGCGGGTTCGCGGTTGCGTCCACATCACTCGTCTTTCTCTTGGGTCAAGTGTTAATTGCCAGGAATTGAGGTGATTTGCTCTGAAAAAAAAAATGTAGGTATCTTGCACTGGGCCAAAAGGGAGCATCCGCAGGCGGATGGATGGTCATGGTGAGCGGGAAGTCCCGACGGATGACATGGGCTCATGGGGCCGATGGGGGTTAGTGAAGAAAGGCTGACATGAACTTTGGAGTAAGATGAAATAAATCCAACCACAGCATCAGATCATCTTGAACAGCATGTGGAAGTCTAACTGAGTGATTTGTGACAACATGTCTATGTATGCGCAAGAGAAAGGCGGTCTTCGGTGGGTGGGAAAGGGAGTGAAGTACTGATGACGAGAAACCGATCTAGAGAATATCTAGTACCCTAACACACATACTACACAAATGACAAATCCCTATTTGTTTCTTCAAGGTCCCACATACCCACAGGTCGGCTCTACAAATTGAGTGGGGGCTCGAACCCAGACCATCATGTTCGCCTTCGGATTCCAATTCATGCCATAATTCATGCGCTGGCCCTGTGTGTACAATTCCGATCCGACCGAATACGTGCATGTGTCCATGATGAGGCCAGCAGTACGAGCAACTTCCTGGCTACAGTTCATGTGATGGTTAGCTCAGCAGTCGCACGCTCAAAATAGATGAGTATGTACCTGTCCGAACTGGACAACATTGAAACATGGGGAGAGAAAAATGGTAGAAATACGGTAGATAACGCAAGGGCATGAAACAACAGCTAAGAGACTGGAAGACGAAAAGGTAAACTCACCAAGTACTCCAGGATTCGCGAGAGGTTCCAGGATTGCAGGTAGTGCCCGTGATCTCGGCCCCCACATTGGTTTTAACGAAGGAAGACAACGGATCGGCGGAGCAAACTCTTGGGCCGAGTTTAGCAAGATAATTTATACAGACAACAGCGGATTCGGTCTTTATATGGTTGGTACCAATAGTGTCAGTTTGTCGTCGTTGTGATCTGGCTGGGTACCTTATGAAGAAACTGGTCAAGTGCTTTCATAGGTAACATCAACTTACCCGCGCCGGGGGAACGGGGGTGCCGTTACATTTCACAGCAGCATCCCATCGCTTGTCTACCTCTAGGCCATGATCCTCAGTAGCGGTAGTCGAGGCAACTGAAGTACCGTTGAGCGAGTCAAGATAAGCCTGCCATGCTTGTTCCGGAGTGAGGGCGGTCTTGGGGTTGGCAATGATGTCGTCCACCCATTTGGCGAAGGAGAAGCGGGTGGTAGGGGTGTCCCGTTCATGAACGGGGGAGTTAAGGGTGGTGGTAGGGACCGCAGTGACGAGATTGAGAAGGCCAAAGGTTGTGAGGGCAAAGGAGAGACTGGCGGAGCTGACCATTCTGGCTAGGTATGTAGTAGCTGACTGGGTGAGATAAAGATTGGGAGAATGAATGGAGCCTTGTAGAAAGGATGAGTTGATAGTACTTTTAAAGTTTTCAACACTCTGCCTTTATATAGGTATCCAGTCCGCGAGGCATGTTCCGGCAGTGACCATTTCACTCCGCACCTTTTGATGTCCTGGCTCTCACTAACACTTTCCTCTCTTGGGACATCTGCAATGTATGTGATGAGATCTCTTAATGATATCCACGAAACTTTGTGGTAGGAGAGTCTTGAACATGGAGTCTCGACGTGTTCAGTTACAATGCATGGGTTAGCCTCTTCCTCTATCAAAACGTCCTTCCTCTTTTGCCGGTGCTTTTCCTTTTTGGCTTCTGACGTGTTCGCCAAACCCCCTCTCCATTCCAATATCTGTGACGTTATCTGCCCGGTGACTGTGAAAGTGCGCTGTCGACACCGTAAGAGTGCCGATATTCACTGTTCAAAATGTATTGTAGAACGTAAAGGGTGGCGTGATCGAAGGTGGAAGACGGAGACATTTTGTTTCTCTAGCTTTTTGCTTACATCGCCCGTCAGGTCAATTCCAAACAGGAGCCACATACAACCTCTATGTTAGAGGGAAAGTAAAGATCGAGCAGCGTATTGGAGGGACCCAAATTTGGGCCTGAAGGTTCATATTGAAGTTGAAGATGGCATTTTCCAGTCGAAAACCTCCAGTGGATGTAGATGAATAAAAGCGAAAGGTCAACATGGCCTCATGGGGGCAGTTGGCATTAACATGAATCTGCGGGCCGTGCCGCTATCTACCGCTTCTACTCGGACGTAACGGATATGCTTTGTGATTAATGCTAGGATTATGAGCCAATCCAAACAGTTGGCAAGATGCTGCATATGTACCTCTAGAGGTAGCTAGGAGCGGGCTAAAAACACCCCGTATAAGGCCTGACCCTCCCCGAAAGAGCATCTCCGTTACGAGTGAGTGTACTACCTAGATGCGGTAGAGCGGAAATGCTCAAACAACCCACAGGGTGCCGGTACGCCGGCTTGCGATAAAACAATGACCGCCTCGTCAATTAAAACGCATTTGGAGCCTGTCACCGCCATTGTCAGTCAAGAGGTCAGGTAGGTCAATGAGGGGAGGGCCAGGAAAATTCTGGTCTTTTGGGTGCCTACTTCAGTGCTTTAGTTAGTTTCTCACCGTTTTATCCAAATCAGAGATCGTTATTGCGGGGACTTTGCGCCAGACGGGAGTGTCTTAGCAGCTCAGTTTCCTACCTACCAATTCGGCCCGCTCTCGAACTTTTGAAAAAAGATTCCTTTGAAAAGTCAAGACTCTAAAAGTAAGACGAAGCATTTAATTCCATTACCGAGTCATAATTTACTTCTGTCTTATCTTGTGGTGTTGTTTTTTGGGCAAATCAATTTATAGTGTTTTGATGATGTTTGTATGGAAAAGTGGGATGTGCACACAGACTTTTGGTGCATAGGTAGCTGTACTATAGAATTTTGTCAGCGTGGTTCTCCAAAAATACCTCTAGGTACAATCGGACAAGGAAAATCAAGAGTTCTCATTGGCCTCAATTATGATGGAATGATGCTCTGCCCTCCGAAGCTTTCATTCACAGGCAGTTAGTTCCTGGGCCCTCTGGAGAGGAGTCAATTACCTCCTCGAGATCAATCTACAACACCCATCCGCAGATAGCCCGACCGGTTTTCCACTTCTAGTGGAAAGTGGAAATGTGCGTTTTTTTTTTGTTTTTTTTTTGTTTTTGTTATCAAAGCTAACAAGCAAACCAGTACTGGATTGTTGTGATAAGTAGGTAGGTATCAGTAGAGGTAAACCAAACTTGTACGCTAACATTTACATTACCACACCCCAAGCTGCTCACTCCTCATCTTCCTCACTTCACTCCCTCATTTCACTTCACCCTTCACTCTTCCATCTCTCCCTCCACCTCTCTCTCTCCACCGATTAAGTTAGGTAAACAATCAGATAGATAGAGGTATCAAAAGTAAATGGTATCTTAAACTTTCTAAACAAGCCAAACCAAAAACCAAAGAAAAGTGACGTGAAGAGGTACAAGTACCCATAGGTAAGGTAAAGTGAGGCGGCCCTTGCTCAAAAAAAGAAGTAGTGAAGTGTAAGTGCAGAAAAAGACAACAGGACCCCAGCAGCTTTTCCCCCAGCTCTTTGTCCATCCCCATCCCCATCCCAGTCTTCTTCTCCTTCTCCTCGTGTCCAACGAGTCCCCCGAGACCAGCTATGTAGTAGTTAGGTAGGTATCTCTATGTATGGTATGGTACATGTATGTATAGTCAGTTGTATAAACAAAAAAAGAAGAAAAGAAAAAGTATAAGTAAGTGTAAGTGGTATAAGCAGGCCCCTCCCTTCCTTTCATATCAACAACCAGTCCATCTCATCAACCCACCCACCCATCCGTCTTTCAATTCAGTTCAGTTCAAGTTTCCATCGATCGTTTGTTCCTGGCCCGGTTTGTTGTTGCCTATCCCTTCTTTACACGCACTTTTACTTATTAGTTATATGCAAGGCCCGCCTCACTAACCGTCATCTGCTAACCTTAGTACTGCTACTCGCCGCCGCGCCTCCTTCCCCATTATTTCCCCCATTACTTCCACCGCCACCGCTGCCGCTACCACCACCGCCATTACTCCCCCATCCTCCACTACCCCCTCCTCTCCTGTGTCCGCGTCCCTGTTGTTGATGATGTTCCGGGACGACCCGAATAGTTGACGACGAAAGCGGCCCGTCGGTGCTCAGCCTGTGTGAATCCGTGGTTATCGCGGTCCCGACATCATACCCAAGCCCTTTGAACCCTTCACCGACGTCGACATTATCTTCCTCCTCCTCTTCCAGGTGTACGTTCGGCCTCGTCGGAGTCTGGTTCGGGTTCGGGTTCGGCCTGGCATCACCAATGGCATCCATCCCCTCCTCCTCGTCGAGATCCTGCGACCTAGGTCTCGACCGCCACGATCGCTGATCAGTAATCGTCCCTTCATCCGCACTCTCATCGGCTTCCTCGTCATCTTCTTCCTCCCCATCCTCAATGATCCTCTCCTCCACAATCTCGCCCGGCCCGCTGATGATCGGACTGAAGCTATCCACCTCTTCGACCTCCTCTTCCTCTTCCATGCCCGCCATCCCTGGTCCTCCCCAGCCTGCCCCTGTCCTGCTTCCGCCCCAGTGGTTATTGTAACCGCCATACCCACCACCACCACCACCACCACCACCACCAGCAGCCCCAACACCATGTCCATAATGTTCCTCCTCCTCTTCCTCCCCAGGCTCCTCCTCCTCCTGGATCGTAATCTCCCCACTTCTCCGCCCCAGTCCACTAGCGCTCGCACTCCTAGAATGACTCGCCGAAGCCGACCCGGACGCACCACTACTACTCCTTTCCTCTCTCTGCCTAGCACTCGCACCCGCACCCGCGCCGGCACTGCCGCCAAAGTTGAGCATCGGGCCCTTGAAGATATTCTTCTTCCTCTTGGCGAACATCACGCCGCCGTGACCACCGGGGCCGACCACAGGCGATCCTCCACTACCGGTTGCTCCCGGAGCGAAGAAGCCTCGCGAGTTGACCGAGGCAAAGGGGTTGGGGGAACCAGGGGCGGGGGGTAGGTGGTAGTACTGCGTGTTGGTGTTGAGGGCGGAGAGGCCACCGCCACCATTGCCGAGAAAGGCGGCATTGAGGCGGCTGTTGTCGTGAGAGCCGTAGTCACTGGGCGGGTTGGCAAAGAGATTGGGGCCGCCGATGCTGCCGATGCCTAGGGGCGGACCGGTGCGGTCGCGGACGTAGCGGATGTTGCTTGGGAAGCCGACAGTTGTTGGTGTGGCGGGGAGGACCTTGACGGAGTGGTGTGGACTGCGGCTGGCTTGTAGGGCGGATTTTGAGACTGAGGTGGAAACGGAGTTGTTGGAGGAGGTAGAGCTAGCTTTGCTGTGGGAATGGTGATGGGTGTGGTGCATTGAACGGATGGAGGAGACAGACGAAGAGGTAGACTTCCTGCCGCGAAGGCCCGCAGTGCCAGATGCTCGCCGCATGGTAGAGCGCGGTGTTAGGGGTGACGGCGAGAGGGACTGTCGCTTGTAGGAACCTGACGTGTATGTACGTGGAATTGGCGGCAAAGAGGACGGTAGCGAACTCGAGAGGCCGACGGAAGCGTTACTGTTCTTAAACGGAGCAGAGCTTGCGGAGAGCGCCGGTGATGCTTTGCTAGCGTAGCCGTTGGCCACCACACCCTTAGGTAGGCCAGCGGTGCCCGCTGTGATCGGAGAACTCGCTGCTGGGTACTTGCTCGTCTGCGGACGTGGACTCTCCCCGTCCTTAGATTTGCCTTCCTTTGCACTCTGCACGGCAGCCTTATCCGCCAGGTTAGGGGTCGATTGGCTGGCACGCTTCTGGGAGTTCTTATGCCGCCGCGTACTCTCGAAGAGCCAATGTGTCCAGTTCTTCCAGAATATCTTGGTCTTGGACGGCCTCTTCTTCACCTGATTCTGGTCATCAGGCAGTTGTAAAGTACCGTTCAAGTCCAGAACTTCACTCGTAGTGACCAAATGAAGAGTCGAGCCTCTCGACCGCGCACTCCTCAGAATACCCTCCTTGGGCGGAGGAATCGGCTTCCTATGCCGCGAGGAGCTGGTAGATCTGCCCCTAATCGAATCCTTATCAACCGGTGGTGGTGGCATATCGCCCTCTGTCGGACTGCGAGGTTCAGTTGCGCTTCTGGGATAGTCAGAAAAGCTAGGCATATCCGGGATGAGCAAAGTCGGGTAGTGTCCGCTCCGTCTCCTCTCGCTCCGCCCTCGTGGTCTTTGTGGCTGCTCTCCGAACTGGGCATACTGCGACTCTTCCACCGTAGCCAAAGCATTGAGTCGACTGGAAGCCTGAGAGAACCGTCTCGAGTTTCTGTTCTCCTCCTTTTCCCTGCGCTTTCGTTCCCTTCTCGCCGCCTTCCGTTCCTCCTTCTCGATCAGTAGCGTCCACCAGCCAGCAAGGGCGTCACACTTCTGGGCTATGACGCTCTCCATCACCGCCTCTGTATCCACCCCAGCGCTTCGCATCCGATGTAACGTCTCCTTTTCCAGCGGCGTCGAGAATGGCGGTGGTTGCTCGAGTTTCAGGATCTCTTGTTGTTGCGGCGCGAATTCGGCGAGAAACGGGTGGGCGAGGATATCGGGCAGGGACGGTCGTATTAGGGGCCGTTTCGATAGTAGTATCTTCAGAAGAGACAGCGCATCTGCCGGAAGGGTATCGGGGTAGTCTGGTTCCTCGCTAAGGATCTTCCGCCGGGTAACTTGTTCGTCATCGTCGTCAAAGGGAAGCTCGCCGCAGAGAAGGGCGTAGAGAATGACTCCCAAGCTCCAAACATCCACCTTTTCGCCCGCATACTTTTCGCCCTTTAGCATTTCCGGAGCCGAGTAGCAGATGGTGCCGCAAAACGTTTGCAGATACTTGGCATTGCCCTCATATTCCCGTGTGAAACCAAAGTCGCATAGCTTGACGTTCTCGTGCTTGTCGAGGAGGATGTTTTCCAGTTTCAGATCCCGATGGACACAGGATTGTCGATGGACGTAGCACACGGCGCCCACCAGTTGCGCAAAGATCCTCTGAACCTTGTCGACCGATAGTTTGCCATGTTGAAGGAGGTAATTGTACAACTCGTCGCCTGTGAAACACATCAATGTAATTTAGAGAGGGCGCGTACGGTCGAAAGGTGTGATGTCGAAGGACTCTGTTCTTGTTTCGTACCTGGACAATATTCAAGCACCATCCACACCAGATTCTCCGTCACGACCACTTCGTATAGTCGGGCGATGTGCGGGTGGACGAATTGGCGATGGTGATGGATTTCGCGAGCGAGGTTGGTGTCATCTTTGTTGGCTGACTTGAGCACGACCTATATATGCGACCGAAGAGAAGGTTCAAAAGAAGATTAGCCCGAGTATCTCGGAAGGGACAGAAAGAGGCTTCAGGGACCAAGCCACCCGCGCAACGCACCTTGGAGCCATTTGTAAGTTTGTGGGTGGCCAAGTAGACCTTGCCGAAGGACCCTTTGCCAATCAGTCGTCCGAGGGTATAGTTTCCAACCGATCGTAGGTCCTTGCTCGAAAACTCGCTGCGCAACAGAAGAGACGACAGAACATCATTAGCGAATTGCGACTTCTTTCGTCCGAGGAGCGTTATTGGAGAAACCTACTCGAGCAACTCCTGATATGAACACGCAAGCTGTGGTGGGCAAGACCGCAGTGTCAGCATTCCCATTCCTGCAATCTTGATCGTACGGATGAATGGATGGGATTAGGGGGGGAGTAAGCAGGCTCGATCGAGGCAGGCAGGCAAGCAAAGCCAAAGCAACGCAACCCAAGTGCATCTCTCACACACACACACACACAAACACACCTTGGCTTTCCGTCCAAGCGCCTCGGCCTTCCCTTTTGCCGTCTGCATCACTCCGCGCCGTCGGGACGGGACCCGGTCCGCATCCGCTTCTGGCCACCAACGACTGCGATTACTACCTTGGGAGAGTCGGGGGTATGATTATATCCAAGTTATGGAGCGAGGCGCAAGCTATCGAAGCGAGAATGGGTAGTTGAGGGGAAAGATGGTAGTATCCTTGACAAGGGGACCAAAGGAACCAAAGAGATTATTATCGGAATTGGCGGGCAAAACGAGCGTCTTTGTGGTTGTAGGATGGTACTATCGTCGAAGATTGCAAACATGGATGGGATGGGATTCTGTTCGTTGGGGCGGTCGGGGTCTCGGAGAATTGCGACGTTCGGGACTCTCTTTTTTCTTGTCGCGGTACCACCTCAAAGTGGAAGCTACCTAGGTCCAGGTATGTATGTATGTAGTCGGGACGGGACTCGGGGAGAGAGACGTTCGGGATGACAGTAGTCACAGACGGGGTCTCTTGGTCGCGTGGGAAGTGGAAGCCTCGCTCTTGTCTCGTCTCGTCAACGGCAGTCGGTCTGCGCCGTGGCCGACAAGGGGGACGTTCGGGTGGAATTTGGAATTGGAATTGGGATTAGGATCGAAATGGGTGTGTAATTGTGTAATTGTGTTGTAAGCTGGCTTGGTTGTCGATCCCCAGCTTTCCTTCCACTGGACTTGTCTCACGGCCGGGGGATGCGATGGCTAGAGGTAGATGGGTAATAGCCGGAGATGGGTTGTGTAATGCTCGGTTGTAGAGGTATTACGGTGTAGGTATTTACCTCTAAGCAAACCAAGGGGAGGAGAACCGTCGTCAACGAACAATTCCCAGGGTCTGGACAATTTGAAACAGATTCGACGACAGGACCGAGGGCGGATGGATGGGAGCTTCAAAATGTCGCCAAGTCCAAGTGGAATGGCACGGCCAATGTAAAATTACGGGAGACCGTGCACAGCAAGGTGTCATGCCGGGGAGCGCTAAATCAGGAGAAGGATGGACCGTTTCGCTGGCCTTGTGGGGCAGCTTATTTACCACGGGCAGAGCACATGCCCGGTGTTCTTCTGTTAGCGGTTAGGTAAATACTGACTATCATACTAACTCTTCACTTCCTTAACACTCATAGAGAATTCCTTCTTTACCACTCGACATTCTCACAAGAACGACGCGCTGATTTTGTCGCGTCTTTTTAACAACCGTTGATGTAAAGTATCCCACCTTTGTTTCGTCATAATCGCATGGAGAAAGTTGGATAAACATGACTCTATTTCTTGTAACAAGAAAATTGGGGCTCTTCCCTTGTTAGTGTAGTCCACCAGCGCACTACCATCCGGCCATCCCCATCATCCATCATCCTTTCCGACCTTCACAGGGGCATCCAGCCATTCATTGCAATTGGAAGCCTCAACATGCCTATCAACTCCAATTCTAGCATTCCAGCTGGCTGGTTGGTAGCCTGGACCTAGCACCAGGATGGATGGTCCTTTACATGCCGGCCAACGGGGGAATGTCAATCACCGTTCGTTGAACTCATGCAACACAGCTGGAGCGCTGCATGCAGGGAGGTCCCCGGCCCCCGTGGCCGTGGAGCCCAAACTGTGTCGCTTCGGGCCTTCCATGCGTCCCGTCGTCCACTGCAGGGCGGCAACCCGTGGTCGCCGTGATCGCTGTGGTCGGTGGCTTCCTTGGCGACTTCTGGCGAGTATTCTCTGCATTTCCGTTCCCGCGTCTTCAGGTCGCTGCTACGGTACGGTATGGCGATACAACGGTGTTGTAAGATACAGGTACTCTGGCATTCTGGCTTTCCAGTCCCCGAGTAGATCGTACCTACCTTACCTGTATGCAAATGGAAATTGTTCAGCATCGATCACTTTTCACATCTTGATACTGATCCCCTCCCATTGGCAACCTTCTTGCGACCTAAAGTGGGAGGACGGGAATGACTGCATCCATTTGCGCAACGGAGGATTGGGGGTGCCCCCAGCATCATCATCTCCGTCTTTGCAGCAGTTGACGGGACCCGGACCCACTGCATGGGGCCGGGCATAGTATGGGAATGGGATGGAGTCACTACCGGTAAGTAGGTATAGACGAACCCATGGGGTAAGGTACATTACCTACTACCTATCCCTCGAAGTCTCGAACGAGAGGAACGGGGGGGGAGGATGGGTACGGATTCCCAGTTTCGATTTTCGAATAACAAATAGTACTTCTTAACGGTTACTGAAACGATGTTGTTTGGTATATAAACGCAACGAGCCCGCCTATCTAAGTATCTCTACTATTTCAAGCTTGTCATCACACGATTCTCGCTCCAACCCAAAGCTCATTAAACGCCTACTTAACGGAAAGATATATAACCACCCTCGTTCGTTGAATGCATTCCATTAATATTCATCACTAAACATGATCCATCACCGCTCCAACTCCATACTTCTCATATCATGGTATCACTTGCGAAAAACAGCCGAGACAGATCCCTAAACCATCCTGGTCACTCCGCTCCCTTCACCATTCCCATGCCCACTCCCACTTCCACTCGCGTGCTCCGCGTGTCCGTGCCCGCCGCTGTTCATACCCGGAACCCAAGCCCTCCACGTGCTCGGATCCTCCACCATATCGAACGCCCTCTCCTTCTTACTCTTGTACCTCGGCGCATCATCATCCATCGCATCCAGGTCTCCCAGACGACTCTCATCATCCGAGCTGAAGCTGCTCGAGCTCGGGCTGCGGTTCAGCACCATCCTGACCTTGGGACCCTCCTTCTTCTTGATCTCCAGCTGCTCCTTCTTGGCCTTCTGGTGCTCCTCGTCGCCGCAGTCCAGGGCCCGGATGTGCAGACCGGGAAACTGGCGCTGGAGGAACGCCTGCAGGTCGGGCAGGACGCACTTGTCTGGCCGGTAGGTGCCGCTGTCGTTGTCGATGATGAGCTCGTAGTCCTCCGGGTCGCGGGATGATTCGGATGCGCCTGGGTGGTCGTGTGTCTCGTGGCTGAGACCGTTGTCGCAGTTGTTATAGCCACTATTGCCTTCCGGGTCATAGTGATGGGGCTTGTGGCGCCTGGCGATACGTCTGATGAAGAACTCGCCCGAACAAGCGATGTACGTCGCCACGTCTGAGTGCATGGTGTGCTTGCTCAATAGATCAATACCGAACTCCTTGCCAGTTTCGGTGAAGCGCAGCAAGCCGTCCAAGGTGAGCACGTAGGTGAAAATGCGACCTCCTTCCGCATAGTGCGCCATCTTGAGAAACTGTACAGAGGCCTCCTTGCTGCATTCTGCGAATATCCCGTATTCGGTACTAGAGTCGTAATTGTAGATGCGTCTGTGTTGCTTGTGAAGGACCTTGTTCAAGATGTGGCCCCTGAAACCTTTTTGCGAAAACATCTTGCCGATGATGGGACGAAACTCAACGAATCGGTGGTATAGTTTGGGGGGAACTGGCCCAGCAAGTTGGATTTCGTTGGCTTGGAAGCTGCTCTCTGTCTGTCAGTAACTGCCTCTTGCTATCAGATTTTGGGTTTGAATAACGCACTCATATTTACGTGGCATCTTGCTGTTGTCATCGCTGTCTGTCCCCCCATCACCGGCCGTCACACCGGTAAGCCTCCCAATCATGGGACTGAAGTGCTTGACCCAGTAGGTAGGACCCAGAGTGCACATCTGAGCATGAGGGGGGTCCGAGACGCCGAGGACATTAACGCTGATGTGTATCTGAGGTGTTGTCCATTTCAGTCCATGCATGAGGGCCTCGATGCCCTTGTGAAAGTATGCCCGTTTACTGCCCGAACGCTTCTTGATCTCGAAGAACTTGCCATCCAGTCCGAATCCCGGCCAGTCCTCGTCTAGGTGATCTACCTTGATGGTAACGTTCCCCAGTCGGTCATCATGGTCCGGCCAGTCCTCGTCGTATAAGCGGCATTTTAGTTCGAATCCTGTAGCTGGCACGTTGGCAACAATCCAGTCTTCCTCCCATACCGGCTCGAGACTCCGATGTATGGTCCGTGTCCTTCGCGTGAGTGGAGGATCTTCCGGGTGTCGCTTGGGGACATCAGCAGTCAGTGTGGCGTGGATGTATGGATCGGCAGATACTGTCTGGATATCGGCCACTGGGAGGTTGATGGCCTTGTGGAAGGTGATTTTGATGGTATATCCGGGAGGAGCGTCGGGGAGTGGAGTTGGGTCGAATCCACCTGGTGGGTTATCGTGATGTTCTTGAGGTTCGTTTTGACTTTTCTCGTGTGAACCGTTCTCGGGAGGATCATCATACGTCGGTTGCTCAAGATAGTGCTCGGCGGAAGAGGGGGGAGCCATGTTTGCAGCGCGGGAAGATCACCGAGTCCAATCAGCCTGCTCCAGTCGTCGTAGGGATGAGTGCTCTGTTGTGCTCGTTTGGTTGGCCAATCGCATGTTACTTTTCCACCACCGCGATCCAAGTCCAAGTCTTTTAAGTGCCCTTCGATGCGCTTTCGAGCTGGTTGTCGAATCTTGGGGTAAAAAGACGAGTTAGAAGTCGAGGGAGTTGCAGAGCAGTTACCGGGTCCGGGATGATGGGGTATACAAGGTAGATATACAAGAACTATTAGCCGGCTGATGGCAGACCGGATATGAATAAGAAGAACTGGACGGATGGAGACGAAAGGGAGGATCAGCAGGGCAGATATCTGCCAAGGTTTTCAGGCGCGGCTGTACGTCGGGTCCCTGTACGGGTCGCTGTCAGGGTCGCTTGTCAGATTTTGTGGAGGGATGGATGCGGATGACAGCAACATGGAATGCCGTCCGCCCAGCTCTTTTTTGTCCCCCTCCGAGCCTCCTTACCCACCCCGCTGCGCCTGCCGTTCGTCGCTCGGTTCGGCGTCCACAGCCCAGCCGGGCAGTGAAAGCTCAGCTCCCCTCCCGTGACATCCAAGGAAGGAAGCTACAATGAGCACGCAACCCGCCTTTGTCTTTCCCTTTTTTTTTTTTTTGACGTCTCCTTGAATTCCATCGGCATTTTGGCCGGCTTGAACCAAATACATGGCCAACAGCCTAACCATCCCAAATGCCTCAAACCCACTTTTGCGCAAATGACCCCAACGCTCTCAAGACTGACGAGCTTCTCCAAGAATTTGGTGACGTCACATGTCCTCTTTGCACACCCAAGCTGTGACAGCAACATTGAACATGGGATCCTTCATTTCGTCCAATTCGTTTCCAAGCTCAGCCAAGCGCCAAGAAAAACCTGGAACTCTTTTCGGGACTGTGGGGCCGTCTTGGCTCGGCGCTGGCTCGGCGTGGTGTTCCGCCCTGTTCCTGTTGACACCCGTTTTCTGTTGGCGATCAAATCAGCGCTCTTTCTTTTTCTCTTTTCTTTCACATGTTTCGCCCAGCGTCTGCGGCCAGTCCGTTGCATCCTTGTTTAAGTTGTTGACATGCGGACGATGCTCCGATCACGCCTTGGTCTCGTCACGCCCTATAGGCTCGCTAGGCTGTCTTACACTTGCACTGCCTCTTATAGACATCAGTCAGCCACACTTGGAGTAGGGGGGGTTGAGGAAAGGTCCCACCACCGAACCGCACCACAACCCCCAAGTATCTTTTGAACTCGATATTATTCCCGTCCGCCGAACATTCGCCTACAAATGATGCGAGTCTTTCACATCGCTATTCGACAGGGACAACGAGTAAACGCAACAGTCGTCACCCTATAGGTAGATGGTAACACCATAAGGTGAGTATGTTCTCAAGTTTGGTATATTATCGTCATAAATCGTGAGCCTAGCTCGGCTGATGATCCTCCACTGATATGCTATTGCAGACCCTCCTCCTTCTTCTTCTTCCCCTCCTGGCCGCTACTATTATCCCCATGCGTCGGATCCTCCCCACTGCCTGCGGCTCCTGCTCCTACTGATGGTATCTCGACCTTTATATACTTCTGTGTTTCTTCCTCCTCAAATCGGAATTTGATATTCGTTTCATCTTTCTTCTCCTTCTTCTTTCCCTCCTTGTGTGCTCTGAACTCCTCCGCCATAGACTTCTCCGACTCCGGCATTATGGCAGGCAAGCAAACTGGTGTTTGCCCTTCTTCCGTCCCTGATGTTGTTGTCGCTGGTGAGAGAGGTGATAATGGTGAGACTCGTGGTAGCTCTTCGCTGGCGTCTCTGTTTCTCTTCTGTTCCTCCAACTGTTGTTTCTGTTCTTGCAGTTGCTGCCGTTGCCGTTCTCGTTCCCGCTCCTCCTTATCCTTCCTAACCTCCTTCTCCTTCTCACTCACCCCGACGACATACCCCTTCTTCTTCTCATCAATCTTCTCATCAACTGGTATCTTCTTCGCGTCTCCCTTCTCATTCAAGATAATCACCTCCTTCACATCCGCCTCACCAAACAAATCATCCATCTTCTCCTTAATCTCCCCACCATCCCCGCCCATCTCGCACCGGACCTGCCCGTCGATCTCGTAGTGGCCCGTATCGTCGCCCATCTCATGTCGGTACCGACCCCCACCCAGCTCGTAAACGGCGTTCGGATCGCCGCTTTTTACAAAATCCGAGCCGGGCGCGTATGCCTCGGTAATGGTCGACTCTGTTCTCGCTCCCTTTTGGCGTTGTTGTGCTTCTTGTTGCTGTCTCTTTCTGATTCGCCGTCGTCGGGCAAAGAAGAAACCTGCTCCGCCGGCTAAAAAGGTGAAGGCTCCGACTATGCCTATGGCGATGCCGATTACTGCTCCTGTGGAGATTGCTTTGTCTTTCTTGCCTGCTGCTGCTGTTGGTTGCTGAGCGTTTCCTCCTGGGTTGGAGGAAGAAGAAGAAGAAGAAGAAGAAGTGGCTGGGGTACTGGTGGCGGAAGATCCTGCTGCTTGGCCATCGTCGTCGGTTGGTGTGGTGGTGGTTGATTCCAGAGGGACATAAGCCGGATCGGTGGCTGTTTACCCACAAGTTAGTTTTAGACTTTCCCACCACTTCCCAACTCATGACATGAGCTAGCCACCACTGATTCATCGGGGACTTACAAGGCGCAGCATCCTTATTACAATCAATCAACATCTCACACACATTCCCATCCCCCTTCAAATCATACGCAAACCCCTTTTTGCTCCTCTGCCAACACCTAAAATCGCCATAACCATTATTACCTTTGCCCACGTAATCGTCCTCCGCGACGTGGTACCCAATCACCGCCTTAAAGGTCACGCCCGTGTCCGCCCACGTCGCCGACGTCGTGCCGTTGTACCACGCCGCCGTCGTGTTGAATGCCGTGTCCACGATCCCCACGCCCCCCGTCGGTAACCCGTTAACTTCGGCGCTGTAGTAGGCCATTTGCGATGAGCGGATCCCGCTGGCGGAGAGGCAGTCGCAGAGGATGACGTGTTCGGTGGCGCTTCGCTTTTTTGGTACTGCTTGGTGGTTGATGATGAAAGGGAGGGTCAAACTCCGAGCACCGCCAGCCGGGAAGACGCCGCCGTCGCTGTTGCCGCCGCGGCGGACGGCATTGATGCTAGCCGAGCTGACACATGTTGAGTAGAAGAGCGCTACCAGGGAGAGGTACCAGGTAACTCGGAAGATAACGGCGGTAATGGAGACGGAGACGGAGGCGGAGATGGAGAAGGGCGCGGCGACGGTCCGGGCCGTAACGGGGGGCATATTTTAGTTATGGCGCTATCCCCAATGTTGTTGTCGCTGTGGGTGTGCGCCGCGTGGCTGGTCGTTGTCGAAGGCCGTTGTCCTTTTTGCATCACCAGTTTTTGTAAGAAGATCTAAAAGGACCCTGAAGCTCGGGACGGGAAGTAGATCATTGCTTTTTGCTTTTGGTGTTTTGGATGAATGAAGGAAGGCGGTCCCGTCAAAAGTCAGCAGTAAAGAGAAAATGCGGGTTTGGAGTTGTGTACATAGGTAGAGGTAGGCTAGGCGAACCAGGGTTGCAATCTGGTAGTGGAGATCATGAAATATGTCTGGGGATTTTTAACAATAAACAGCTCCCCTCCGAGGATCTATAAACACTTGGGGACCGTTAGTACCATGAATATCGGGAGGAATGATGGTGTAGGGGCTACAGGAAGCCTCATGTCTGGGAGAAGCGGGAATCAACCTCTCATCGGTTCTCAGTTCTCACTTCCGGAACGCCCATATTGAAGGAGGCTTTTGACAAGCGAGGTCTGGCTGGCTCTATTGGAGCACCAAATGAAAATTGCCGTCGGCGTCCCAGGCGAGAGACAAAAGATGGTCTGGGATGGGTGGACGGGATGAATGGATGGATGAAAGTGGAAGTATGAGGAAGTGAAAAGATATGCATAAAATAGATCTGCCTTGCTGGGAATTGTTCAAGTGGTGTGCTTCGCTAACCAATTCTGCAGTATTTCTCTTGCAAATCTGTTAGTGTTCAATTGGCCAGACCATGGCCCAGAAACGAGACATCACTCTGCAATGCAACAGTGTGCTGACAGGCGTTGCAGCCATCTTGACAAATTCCCCAATCATCGGGTCTGAAGACTCTGGGCTCGGCAATTATTGTCCGATGACTTGCTTTAGTCTCTGTTCCGGTCCGTTACCTTAACCTCCCGGAGGCTGCGGCTCTGGTTGGTGAGATATGGGGAGACTAGCATGATGGGGGTTCGGGGAGTCCTGATGCCTTCCACTTCGGGAGGAGCTGATGTATTAAACGACGCAGACTGGACATGAGGTGCATCAAGACGGTGTGACCGGTTGTGAAGGTACACTCGAGCCGAAAACACACCGGGTGGTACTTGGACTTTTTGTGTCTTGGGCGTGAAAAGGCGGGATGCCCAGGTCGCCATGACCGAACTATCCTGGTGGTCATTGAAGAGACACTTCTCGGGGAGATGTCACAGTCTCCATCCAGACAATCTTGCCAGTCCTCATCACTTCTCACCAGTCGATATCTCGAACGCCCAGGCAGCACCACGAGAAGATTCCGGGAGGTGGCAGCATGCTCTAAACATTATGACCTAATTAACCCAACCCTGATGATTCTCAGTCAGGTTCGAAGTCAGTCATTGTTTTCTCTGATTGAAATGCTTCGGCATTGCGGCAAAGTTAAGACTGCTGGCCCACCTGAATGCCGTTCCACACCATTCTCATATACCACCCTGGTGTAACGCCGCCACATGTTGGTCGCTTACTCAGAACCATGGATTTCGGGATCTTTCTGACCGCGGTCTTTCGATAACAATAAGTCCAGCCCTATGGGATAAATGTGATCGATGCTGTGGAGAGGCGTAGTGCGTGGAATGACTTGAAGGATCTCCAAACCGTACGGGATATCCGAGAAGCTTGATTGAACACGGGCGCCTGGGATCGCTTTGCAACGGTTGCTTGGGAGCCTCGAGTTACGGCACATGCGGTTCCATTGGTAACCTCAGACCCAAGTGATCGGTACCCAACAAGGCATCCTCAATCGGCGCTCAGACTCTCGAACGCGGCCATAGATGTTCGCACCCATAATTCTTATTGACGGCTTATCTCTGCCACCATAGACTTCACCCTTCATCTTTCGCACCTCGCGAGGGAGGGGTACGGCCCGGTCATTCACCTCATAGCTTGACACTGGAGGTCAGCCTGGCCCTTGGCGGTCACTTTCTGAGTGACCATCCCGTCTAGGACTCCTGTCAAAGTCCCTGCACCTCCATATCCTATCACGGCCTGTTTGCCGATGGTGAGTGTCGCGTTCTGGCCATCTTGGGGTCTGACTCCTCTCGGATCCAGATGCATGCCGCCTAGTGTCATCTTCCCCTTCACCCTCCACATCTAAAGACTCTTGCGCCTTCCGTTTTCTGCTGGTTTCCCCTGTGCTTGAAACTTCAGGGTATCTAACTTCCTTATCCCACGCTACGAGCGAATGCGCCGGACTTCTCAGCCAGCTCCTCAGTTCATGCAAGAACAAGCGTGCATGGTCTCGTCCTAGAAAATCAGCCAACATATCTTCCGCCTGGCCGGCGCTGCCCTGTATGTCGACCGTTTTGAGAATGGCTATGATATATTCGAGGAGGAATTCGGCGTTGTTTCGGCGGCGGGTCAGTTCGCGTTCGGACGCACTGCTCGTACTGCCACTGGGGCCAGCAGCTGGCTCAGGGTCGGAGAGAAAGGCAAAAACTTGTAGCTCGCGTCGTACCCAGAGACGGGCACGTGTTATTAGGTGTGGTGTAGTGGCGAACTGGTCAGGCGTTGGCGTTGGTTTATATCCGGAGATGCGATTTGAGCCGACATCTAATGGCAATAAGCATTAGTCTCTGACCATGAATCATTTTATGGCTAAAAGACGTACGTAAAGAATATAGCTGGTGCCGGTATATGTGTCTGCGTCGTTCTATAGCTTCCCCTGGGGTGGGCGTGCTACGAGTATTCGCGTCGCGATCTCGTCGTCGGCGCTGGTCATTACGTCGCTGCCGAATGAGGTTTGATAGTGTCGGGTTGCCCGACTGGTCCCTGTTCCCTCTATTCTCATCCTTATCGCGCGGCCTCGGGGCGTTAGGTACTCGGTAGAAGCTCTCGTTTGAGGTCGAGTCGACGTATCGGACCTTGTAGATGGCGGCCTTGCATAGTGGACAGTTTGGATGTTCTTGAAGCCTATGATTTCCCTTTGTTAGCTCAGTAAAGCATAGGTATAGAAAGTCGACATTGAAAAACATACCAGCTCACAAGACATACAAAGTCAAAATGGGAATGCCCGCATGGCATAGCAGTGCAAGGTTCTGATATGGAATCAAGGCAGATGACACAGCAGTCGTCTGCCGCCGCTACCTCGTCGTTCCCGCCGTCGCCGTCGCCATCTTTCTCGTTGGCGGTACTCGCCCGTCGCGTTGCTGTAATCTCCTGGAGGGTTATTTGCAGAACTTGTGCCTGGATGTCGAGAGCCTCGTCGGTTGCTTCCATATGGGCTCAAGAGTGGTGAATGGTATCATGGACTACGTTGATCGCGCCCACGTTGTTGAAGCCGAAGACGGACAAAAGCAGTGCCGCTGTCGGTAAGTGCTGATGTAATACAGTGCAGCTGCGTGCACATGCTCGACATTTTAGCGGATCTTGGGCGCGGAAGCCCCTGCCGTCAGTGGGTTCTGATGAACGGATGCCCCACTGTATGTGCTGCTTGGGTGGGGTGTAACGTACGGTAACGTAAGGGCGAAACATCAACTAAGAGAAAGATCGCGTCCTCCATTCACTGAGACGCGCCTGTCTGTATCTTTAATTGATTTCCGATTTCAGTTGTTCTCGACTTTTCAACTTTTGAGAAGACAGACGGCAGACATTTTTCCATTGATCGCCTCGAATTACTCTTTTTCTTCTAATCAAGAGTAGCGCCATAATGGACGAACAGCGAAAAGCCGAATATGAAAGCCAAAGTCTACAGTTGCGCGCAGAACTGAAGCAATTCGAGGGAGAATGGGCCAACAACCACGACGGCAAGAAGCCGAGCCGTGAAGCCATCAAACAGAATCCGGATATTGGTATGCCATCCAGACTGATCTTCTTTGACTTTTCTAACATTTGATCCCAAACAGCCCAGAAATACAAGCAGTACAACAAACTCCGCGACACACTCTCCGGAAAGATCCCTCCTCCTCCTCCCAAAAGCGACAAGCAAGACCCGAGCCAACGCAAGCGCAAGCAAGCAGAAACATCTCTCCCATCTGCCTCGACTCCCTCCAAGCGTAACAAGTCTGCCGCTACCCCCAAATCACAACACTGTTCTGCCGTCGATGAAGCCATCACCCCAGAGGTAGCACGGAAACTCTTCAGCCCTGCCGTCCCATCCTCGATTGGCCCTACGCCCCAAAAAGATGGCCGTGTTCTCGGTCTCTTTGACCTTATATCCCATACCCCATCCAAGTCAACAGATGAATCCAAACCACGAGCACCCGGATTTACGGCTACGCCAAGTAAACGCCGCCATGCCCTCGACCTCGAGAACGATAAGGATGACGATGATGAGAGGGACGACAAGGGTTTCATAACCCCCAGCATCCCGCGACACCGTAACCTCGACAGAACCCCATCCTCAGGGCGCAATCGCAATCTTCTCGATAGCTTCCTTGGAGTCCGCGCTACCAACACAACATCCACACCACTAAACAAGAACATTGGGAACTCACCCTCTAAAAACAACCTCAGCAAGACACCGTCCGGGGAGCGGTCTGTGTCGAAGCTACAATTCGCCACACCCGCTTTCTTGCGTCGTACGTCGGCGCCGCTGCCACCTGTGGACGAAAACGGCGAGTGGCTGGACATTGAGCCCTTGAAGCTACCACAAAAACCGTTCAGCATAGCGAAGGGGAGGGGGCTGAGCAGCGTGGTAGCCAGCCTACGGAAAATGGAGGAAGAAAAGCTGGACGAGGAGCTGGATATGTTGAGGGAAATGGAAGCAACGGAACAGGGTGACATGGGTCCTCCACCACCAAAGAAGACAGCTGAGTCAACAAGTGAAAATACAGAGAAGAAGCAAGCAAGTCCAGCAGGGATGGAAGTAGGAGCAGAAGAAGCAAACGAGTTCGAAGAGGACGAGGCAGCTCTGATCGAAGTCGAAGCAAGTTTCCTCGAATCACCATCATCGAAGAGGAAGAAGGAGAGGCAGCAGCGACCAGTTCTACTGAGCGGTTTCGACGATGAGAATGTCTACGACAGCCAAGATGACGGAGACCTGAGCAAGGAGGGATTAGATCGCAATGGGCAGCCACTAAGGGTGTTCAAGAAGAAGGGACAAAAGAGGACGACCAGGAAGGTCAACATGCGACCGACAAGGACGAAACGACCTAGTGCACCGGTTGCTGCTGAGGAAGAGGATGACGACAGTGAGGAAGAAGAAGAAGATGGCGACGACGTAATACCGGAGACACAATTCGATGCGACCAAGAATGTGGCTGGAGATGATCATAGTCACACTCTGGATCCGTTGTTGTCTGGATCAGGGTCGGAGTTTGATGATGGGTCAGAAGGTGAAGGTGAAGATGAGGAAGCAGAGGCGAGCACTACAAAGGCTGCAAAGGCTGCCGCAAAGAAGAAGGCGGCCGCCAAGGATAAGGAAAAGAAAAAGAAGGATGCGGCTGCGAAGAAGAAGGAGAAGAAGGGAGCGAAAGAGGATGCCGATGATGAAAAGCCAGCTAAGAAGCCGCGCATGGTGAAGGCTACGGCGAATGCGAACTTCAAGAGGTTGAAGCTGAAGAATAACGGAGCAAAGGGTGGGCCGGCTCATAATAGCCGGTTTAGGAGGAGGAGGTAGTGCTGTGAGATGTTAAGCATATGGAACGGTGTCATTGGGGGTGGTAATGTAGAGATGAGCTATGATATTGCGGCTTGTCTTTTTTGGTCGGCATCACTCAGCGTGAAGAAGGACATAGAACTATTATTGATATTAGAACATGACGACTTGACGTTATCCATTTCTTATACGAGCGGCAAGTATACTTAGAGATGTATCACATAAAAAAATTCACAGTAGCAACGGGAATTGGTGAACTCGATATGGCTGGTGGTATGCAAACCGGCCAATAAATGCCAAACTAAATTTCAGATGCTATAAAAGACTAATTCCTCCCCAATGGTATCAAACCTTTCCACCCGCTTCCAGTTCCAAAAAACGCTAGATATATGTATAGGTATTTACAAAAGAAATTTTCTTCAAAAACAAACTGGTGATTAAATTCCATGGGCCGGCCTTTTGCAGCCCCTCTCCCCCCCACCCATCAAATGTTCTTCAGCAAAGCTCCTCCCCCTTGCCTTTTTCCATCCTTTCAACCCTGAGGCAGAGCAGGCATTTTACGCAGCAGTAGCAACAGCCGGCCCATCAACCGTCACCGTCTCCTTCACAGTCTGCGTCTCCGTAACAGTCGCCGTCTCATTATGAATCAGCGTATCCGTCACTCTGACCGTTGAAGTCTCCCTCTTTGTTTCGGTAACCGTCTCCTTAACCGTAGTCGTCTCCTTCACCGTCTCCTTAACCGCCTCCAACGACAGCGACGAAGTGACAGTAGAAGTGGCCATGATGGTAGCAGTAACCGTCTGGAACCTCTCCTGCGTCTGTGTAGCTGTAGCCGTTTCAGTAACAGTAACCGACACCGAGACCGTGACTGCACCCTCGCTCCCAGCGGCCGCTAATTTGACGTGGTTCTGGTTACCGGAGTATTGAGGGGGTTTGAATGCTCGGTCGACTGTAGCCCAGTATTGCGCCTCTGATGCTTGTTGGCTGTCGATAGAAACAGGGGCAGGGGCAGCGGTAACCTTGGCAGCGATTTTGATATTGGCAACCTCCGTAGGCTCAGCAAAACTGTCATAAGATACCAAGTCCGTCACGGTGCCGGTGACGGGAATGATTACGAGGGGGTCGTCGTCGCTTGTGGTGCTGGAGGCAGCGGCGGCACTGCTTGTGATGATGCTGGTGGTGATGGGAGCGCTGGTTGTGGTAACGCTGCTGGTGGTATCGCTGCTGGTGGTGATGGAAGTGATCTCGCTGCTAGTGGTAACTGGAGCAGAAGGCGGGACTGAAGCTGAGACTGACTCGGAGACTGAAGATGTAGAAAGACTTTGGTTAGGGACGTCGTGGAATGAGAGAGTTGAGGGTAGAACGGTGGAGAAGGGTTTTGAGGTGGTTAAGGTGATCGTGGAGGTTGTAGAAAGGGGAGGGTTGCTGGTGGTGATGGAAAGGGAAATGCTGATAGTGGTAGAGAGGAGAAGGGTGGTCTCCACGGTCACAGTGATATCAGAAGGGGGCGGCTTACTGCTGCTGATAGTCGGAGCGACGCTGGCGGTCGACGAAAGGATGCTGCTTGAAGCGACTAGAGGCATGCTGATGACGGAGCTGAGGCTCAAGGTAGGCTCAATGCTGCTGGCGATAGACAAGGAAGACGAAGAGGATAAAGATGATGCCGAAGATGACGCAGGCACAGACGACACAACAGGAGGATGAGCCGAGCTGGGATCCATGGTGAAGGTAATCGGGTAAGTGCTCCCACCATCCGTAACAATAGCAGTCACCGTGATGAATGTCTTGCTGTCAGTAGTAGTTGTAGGAGGCAGGCTCGCCGAGGACGATGAGGAGACCGAAGCGGAAGAAGAAACGGGAGGCTGAACCGCGATAACACTCGATGAAGACGCAGCCGTAGAGCTTGTCGTAGGCGGCACGGAGGCAATGACTGACGAAGCTGCAGCAGAAGTAGTGATGGCGCTCGATGATGAAGATACTGCTCCAGGAGGAGGACCAACAACGGTAACAGTCACCGTCACCGGGCCCACGCTCTGAGTAATCTTGGTGGTATCCGTAACGGTCACCTCCAAGCTAGAACTGCTGCTACCAACCGCTCCCCCAGATCCAGACGAAGATGGGGGAGGAACCGTCATAGTCACCGTGCCAGAAGACTGTGTAACCTTCACCGTGCTTGTAACAACCACTTCCGAACCAGCACCAGCACTGCTGCTACCAACCGCTCCCCCAGATCCAGATCCAGATCCAGATCCAGACGAAGAAGGAGGAGGCACAGTCATAGTCACCGTACCAGAAGTCTTCGTAACCATCGCCGTCTGCGTGACCTCTACCTCGCCTCCTCCTCCTGCTCCTCCTCCAGATCCTCCGATGGGAGCCGCAACAGGCGCCAAAACCTTTGCCGCCTCATCCGGCTCGTAGCAATCAATCACCACGCCATGGGTGGTGGTCATGGGCATGACGAAGCACTTCTTGCCGGTGCCGCACTGAGCCACGTTGAACTTTCCCTGGGCGTTGCAGTAGGCACGACCACCCTCCACGCAAGCGGCCTGGCCGGAGATGCAGGTGGTGTCCTTGGTGAGGCTGGAGAACTGCTCGTTGTAGCGGCGGGCGTCGGCGAGGTTCTTGGCGTAGATCTCGGGGGAGACGGTGGTGGTGGCGGACGGGAGGGCGCCGGTGACGGCGGTGGGGAGGTTGTTGAGGATGTTGCTGGTGACGGCGGGTCCGGTTTGTTGTTGTTGTTGAGTGTTCGAAGCGGAGATGGAAGATGATGTTGCTGCCGCTGACGATGAGCTGGCGGATCCAGACGCCGTCACAAACACTCCCCCGGGCACGACAGCGACACTACTGCTAGCCACAGCCGGCCCCGTCGATGTCGAAGACTTTCCAAAGTCACTCGGAAAGTCTGTCGTGACTCCAATAAACCCCGGTATCGTGTAAGACACCACAATCGTCGTCGATCCACCACCGCCCTCTGCTGTTGTTGTCGTCGTCCCATCCTCGTCATGCCTTTTCTGCCACGCCGCCTGCCTCCGTACTTCACGACTCCTGAGAGGACCAGCCTCAGCAGCAGTTGCCAAGAGACCGGCGACGAGACCGAGTTTTATTGTTGAGATAGGTCTCATTTTGCTCGTGGTTGTTGGTGTTGGTGTTGTGATGCCCGAGTTGGGTGTAACCTATGGTCTGAGACCCGGAGAACCCGCGAAAGGTTTGAGAAAAGAGAAAAACTGAACTGGATTCCAAATTGCTTGCTTATCCCCCGTTGAGTAAATTGTTGTGTAAGGTATCTCAGCCAAGCGTAGGGAAAGGGAGTGTAAGGGAGATCCGAACCACTTCCAGGTAGTAAGGTATGAGAGTGAGAGAATCGGGTTGATCGACACCGACCAGTCGGGTTAGGACCAAGATCCCCGTTTCGGTTGTTCCTGGAGGTGTAGGCGTGCGAGTGAGGGATGAGGGATGATCTCGTGGAAGCGGTAAACTTGAAGAAAGAAGATCAACTACTTTCTTTGCGTTACTCACTCCAGTCCTTTGCCGACAGGATATAATTTGGGATGTGTGTAGAAAGCGGTTAAAATCTCAAACAAGGGGAAGGGTTCAAGAGGTACAGATAAAGGAAGTAAACGCTTGTATGGGAGAAAAGAAGACGCTGGTGATGAGTGATGATGAGTTGAGGAAAGGAATGAACTGATGGACAGAAAAGATGATGATGAAGCAAAAGCACAAGTCAGAGAAGTAGTGCGAAACAGAGACAGACCAAAAAAAAATGGAGAGAGAAGGAGGAGGACGAGAGAAAGAAATCCAGACCAGAGAGGAAGATATCGCAAGGCGGTAGCCCAACTCCAAGCCGCCCCAAGGTGGTTCGTTGGGTGGCCAGCGAGAACTGATGAACACTAGCTGCTAGCTAGCTCCAGAAAACCACATGGTCCTCGATGCAAGATGCGATGACAGGTAATGTCGCGTCACGAAACCCACGCGCCATTCCTCTTTCGAGAAAGCCGCCGCCCTATGAGATTCTCTTCAGGCTCCATTCGTGATTGTCCGTTGGATCGGGTTGCCCCGAGAAATGGGCATGGGTGTATGGTAACAGACGCTGCGCAGCATCGTGAAATCACTGGATGGCCGGCGGCCAACTTTCGAGGCCAGCCAAGCATCGTGAGTAAATGAGAATAAGAGGACGGACGCCGGCATGCCATGGACATGGGGAAAGTGTAGTGCAGTGTAGTACCGCATGGAAGAAAATGCCTAGACTCCTCGATGAGTCGTCGTCTTCGGTCCCAGTAAGGTATGTAAAAATGTCCACTCGGCATATCGATCCAGGGCATAACTTTGACGTGGGGAGAACCGGACGCGCGCCATCCCCATCGCCAGTCATGCCCGCCCTGCTATCAAAGACTCGTCAGTCAGGTCTCCGCGCATATGGTATCGAGTCGGTTGGTATCCTTTTCGGCGCTTCATGGCCAAGCGTGCTTTGTCTTCGACTGGGGGACCAGCGAGCGACTGGTGGTGGTTAGCCGTCACTGGGGTAAAAAAGAAAGTGAGGTTAAACGAACGACGTCCCCTTGTCTCCCCCCCTTTGTTTCCCAAAATAAGCAATCTTTCTCATTTCACGAACCTCATTGGTTGCGCCAACCTCGAAACGCCAAAACGGGTTACAGCCGCCCGCGATTCAGGACCAATCATTCTCGGCTGACGGGGGTGTTCCTGAGGCTCTTTTGGATTGTGGACAAAACCCCTGCATTTGGTTTTGTTCTTGGTGGTGGGCGGATGTGGATGCGGATGTAACGTTAGTACTGTAGTCAGCACCTTACTTTGCTTTGGTTGCCGCGAGCTTGCTTGCCGGCTCACCTCGCTCACCGGACGGACACCCGCTCTTGCAGCGCGCTTGATGAGGAAGATTTGAAGGATTTTCGAAATTACATTTCGAGGTCGTGATGGTGGCATGATGGTTGATTTTTCGGGTTCCCTTCGGCGCATATGTATGCTAGGCTATGGCTATATAAAACAGTGGCCTAGTCCAGCAGCCGGCCTCGATGAGATGACCAGCGATGCTTACATCGCCTTTTGTCTCCTAACTTTTTCCTTCGAAAGCGAGTTATGATGACGCTGATTTATAGCGTATCCAAGCAAACCATGGGCCATTTCTGGCATGTGACCCGTTCATCATTTCAACCTTCCTTCCTTGGCGCTTCTCGCTCCAGCAGCGCCTGTACCAAATCTTCTTGAACATCATGCCATGCAACAACACCATTGCCCACCATGCATATATACGAATGAACACTGAACAAGAACAGGAAAGTTCACCTCTACTCAATCAAAGAATGCTGTAACAAGTATGCAAATCCAACTGTACTGTTTTTTAGACTCCAATCCACATGCTGCTTTTCAAACACACTGTGCACATGCTCTCCCATACCATACTCATCCATCAAACCATCAAACCCCCCACGATTCCCACGATCCCGGGTATGACGCTACCTCGTCGCACTACAACTTGACAATCGTCATGCCGTTGACCGTGATCGTTTCTGGTTCTGCGTATTCGGCTGCTTCCTCCTGCTCCTCCTCCTCATCGTGCGCCTCCTGATTGTGGTTCTCTTGATTGTGATGACCGCCGCCTTGGTAATCACCATCGAACCCCTCCTTATCGTAGGTCTCAGGGTAGGACTCGGCGTCTGATAGGGGCTCCTCCGGCGCAGCAGATTCGTAAGTCGTGACCTTGTTTTCCTTGGCTACTGTCGTGGGTGGTTTCCTGGAGGACTGTCTGGATGGCTGCCTAGACGCCTGCCGGGATGACATCCTTGACACCCTTCTAGAAGGCTCACTGGCCGAAACCACCGTCTCATCCACCTTCTGCACCTTACTAGGTCGCACATCCCCTTCACCACTAGGCGAACCTCTCTTCCTCGTCACCTCAGTCATCTCGATATCAATATCAGCATCCGACCCTGCTCCTGCTCCACTCGCCGACCCACCCCCGGCGGCCGATGAGATAGAAATCACCGTTGCCGGCGTGGTACTTCTCGACCTCTCGCTCTTCGAGTCATCAACGTCGATGGCAGTAGGAACAGGCGACCTCGACGGCCTCGTAGAGTCAGTCGTACCAATCCTCGCCTCTTCCATAACCGGTACCGTAATACCAACAGTAGCAGTAGCCGTAGCCGTAGCAGCACTTTCATCATACAACGTCCCCAACCAAGCCTCCCGGAACTTCAACCCAATCGCCAGCGCCATATGTCTAGAAACACTATTGCCAACCAGCTTCCACTGGTCTGCCGTCCGTCCCACCAACACCTCCTCATCTAGGTACCCTTGCGCCCGCCGCATCTCCTGGACTGTATACGGCCTATCTTCGTCCCAGTGCAAACCCGGCCCCATGCGCGCATCGCTGGGGTTGCAGGAAGTGGTGACCGTAGGGAATAACGTCTTGGGATTAAGCCTTCGCCAGCCTACCGAAGTATCGTTGGTACGGGTCGTGCCTTCGCTGGGGAATAAGTCCCTGTCACCTTTGCTCATCACGCCGTTTCCTTTGTTCCAGGCCTTGATAAAACTCATACCGTACGGGTGGGTAGGGATGCAGGCGTACTGGGCGCGGATGTAGGGTGTAATTCCTGCCGCAGGCCGATGATCCGGGAAAGGGATGCATGCCTCCGGCTTCCCGTCACCGACCTTGGGAAGGTCGGCAGTGCTTTCGCCGGCGCTGACGAATTTAAAAGCGGTGGGGATGAAGATCCTTTGGACGTATGATTCGCCGTTGCACAGGAACCCGATGTTTCGATTTTTGTCTCGGTAATGGGAATGGGACGGTAAAGGCGGGTCAGGAAGAGGGAGACCGGGCGCGGCAAAGTACAAGAACACTCTTTCACGGCTTTGGGGAGCACCGTGGGCCCAGGCGTCTCCGAGGATAAGCTGGGCTTGGTAACCCATGCCAACGAGCGCGCAAAATAGCTGTGAAAGGACGTCCTGCTTCCTGTTCACGAAGGTTTGCACGATGCCTGAGACGTTCTCTAGGACACCGTATTTGGGCCGATAGAAGTCGACGAACGAGGCGAACGAGGCCACCAAGGATTGGTTCTTGACTTGGTTAAGAACTTTCTTGTCCTGAGTCAGAGGTGAGAACCCAGGGCACGGGCTACCGGCGGCAATGAAGTCGACTTCACCGGGTCGCGGCACATTGTCGGAAAATTTACCCTAATAGATGTTAGTTAGAATAGTCCATATCAGCCAAACTCTTTCAGAACGAAAGGGAACATACCTCGAGGGCAAGACGGAGAAGGTCGTCCACAGAGCCAAGAAAAGGGTGAGTCTTGTTCGGATCCGGCGTATTGGCCATGTAGGTATGGATGGCCTTATCCCAGATATCGTTGGCCCAGCGCATCTCAACAACGCCACCCTCTTCTATGCCTCGTCCAAAGTTACCACCGCCGCAGTATAGATCCAGACCCTTCAACTTGGGCTTGCCAGGGTTCCCAAAGGGGTTGAATCCTTGGCGTAAAGTGCTTGGGAATGTCTTGAGAGGAACGCATTTCCCATCATCTTGCCTATGCGTAATGAAGAATATGTTTCCCGTTCCTCCTCTGTCGTATGGACTTGGGACACGCTCCTCTGGGCGAAAGAATCTCACAAGGCACTTGCCTACGATTCTCTCGGTCCGAACCTCGACCAAATTTTCGGTATAGACCAGCTCGTTGGGTGGAGCATCTTGACGATCAACCTTTCGTCGGCGCAACAGCTTTCTTAGTCGCACGAACGGTGTATCTTTCTCTCCTTGCGCAAAAAATTCCACGACTTCGTACGGCTCCGAGAACTTGTCAGAAGGAGACGAAGTCGCGAGGACCGTATCACCCGGCTTATAAGGGGGCGTAGGCGGTTTTGGCGGCTGGTTATGATAACAAGTCAAATGAGCCTCCTGCAGTGTAACCCATCGGCGTTCTTCGCTCTCATACAACTGCCTGACGAAAAACTCGCCCTTGCCACTTTCCGGAGTGCCGAACCAGTCCACCGGATGAACTGCAAGCACCTCGTTGCCCTTGACGCGGGCATGATGGCCTTCCTGACACGTGCAATGGTTGGAAAGGAAGAGTTCGTTGCGCCACTTGTATTTCATGGCACAGCACGGCGTGTCTTCTGGTCTGTAAAACCAGATGACATCAAAACTCTTTGGGCCAAGGCCACGGCCACTCTTGGTCTTGGCGGTATGGACTTTTTGAACGAGGCCAAACCACCTGTGGTCATCTGTGTCGGCCGGTTTCCACTTAGTGTCTGTGTTTGAGCTGTCGTCGCGGGGGGTTGAGATGACATCCCCGACCTTGATTTGGTCGACCAATTCCTGGGACAAGTATTTCGTGTACGCCGGGCGGATCTGTCCAGTTTTTGGTTGTGGTTTCGCTTTTGGTTTCGCTTTTGGTTTCACTTTAGGCTTGACGTTCTCCTTCGTTGAAGGCGGTGGGTTGTTTTCTGGCGGAAGAACGTCCGAGGATACGATAGATACGACATCCGAGTCGATGGGCATTACCTCTGACACTTGCACTGGCAAGGGTTGAAGTGGTGTCGGCAGACTCTTTGTCGCGGTTTCATCCTTGGTATCGTCCTTGGTGCCGTCCTGGGTGTCATTCTTGGCCTCTTTCTTGACACGCTTCGCGAGTTTTACCCCCTTCTCCTTCTCCGCATCCTCCCCTGCCAACCGCAACACTTTTCCAAGAATCATATGACCAAAGCACTCCTTGATGTATGGAGTGACGATGGTAGCCGCAACGGTTCGATCGCCTTCGGTGACCACCGGCCCTGGAGGAACCTCTTGTCTGAAATACTGACCGGGCTTGACGGCCATAAGTTCCCGGAAGAGTCGGTCTCTCGCTGCCCTCTTAGCGCCTGCCACGCCATTCACCTCCTTCCAGATGTACCCTATATTAGCGGCGACAGAAGTCCGGAAATCGTCGCTGGGGTGCTGAGCGCGCCACTTCTGGAAGGCCTTTGACTTCCCGTGGGCCTTGGAAGCCCACTGGATGAAGTCGCTCTTGAAGCAGCCAAGGGTGACCTCGCGCTTCCTTTCGACCATGCGGGTGCAGTAGTCAACGACATGCTTTCCGAGGTCGGCAATCCACAGAAATGGCTGGTAAAACCTCTGGTATTCCAGCGCGGGCTTCTTGAGCAGGTAGTAGATTTCTTTCTTGGCGTTGTGCTTGGATCGAACCCAGATCTGGCCCTTGACGCTGTGCAGAGACGCACCGTAGTTGCCAACAGGCAGCTCCAGCACTTGCATGCCCGTGACGTAGTGCTTGGTGTTGCCAAATTTCAGCACTCCGTCAAAGTAATACTTGTCGTGCAGTATCTTGGTCGCTATAAGCTGAATTGGCCGCATTTCTTGAGGGTGGTGAGCATAGTTTACGTAGAAGTTGAAGTCGTGTAGCTCGAATTCGATATAGTCCTCTTTGGTCTTGCCAGCAGCGACCGCGGCTTTCAAGAGAGCTTCAACAGCTACGCGCTCAGTTGTCGGCTGCGGGGAGAACCGTATGGGATTATCGTTTTCATCGACTCTTTGGAATATCGACCTTGGGTTTATCAGAGTCGATACTGGTAAGTCGACAGTAATGTGCTTCCTGCGCTGGACCACGAAGTCGTCATCTGGGCCCTCGTCTGAAAATCCATCAGGGAGATCCGCTTCGTCTTCGGACTCAGGCGCAGGTTCAACGCTATTCAGACCGGATTCGGCTTGGAGTTGCTGCTGGAGCTCTAGCTCGAGTTGAAGTTGAGGGTCGTCAAGACTTGGTGTGATAGTCGTCGCCGCTATGGGCTCGTGGCACTCCTCCTCGGCTGCCGGGAGTGGTTGAACGTAGTCGCCCTCTTTGACCAAACCCTGGCTGAGAACGGACGTGAACATGTCCAAATAGTCTTCTTGAGAGCCCATGGCGTCGGCGGGCACGTCGATAAACATGCCCCCGTGGCTGCGATCCGGCGAATCCATGGCTTTGCTGATGACGAACTGGCGCTTAGTTCTACTTTATGAGTAGGCGTACTCCGAAGCCAAGGACAAAGTTGAGATCAAGGGTGGACCTATACCAAGAATGAAGGCGGCCGGCTGGAGAGAAGGTATTCGGGTATGTCTTGGTTAAAACATGTGGTGACTTGTTGCGATATTGAATTTTTCGAATTATTTCATATTCAAGAGAGGTGAGTTGGTGATGATAAGGTGAGAAAATCGTGGTAAATTCTAGTAATCCCCCTTTGTTGATGAAAGGCTAGAGATCGTGTATGAGCAAAGCCGGTTTGTAAAAAAATACAAAATAAAGCAACGAAAAGGGAAATCTTTTTGAAAAGATTTTATTCGTATCGTTTGTAGTCCGGATATGTGCAAGTTGATGTTGTGTTGCGATACGTAAAAAGAGTGTCGTATCTCAGATATTTTCAGATATTTTGGCTGTCGCGTGGGCGTGAAAGTGAGTGGTCTCGAGAAGGCAGGTGCACAAGTTGAGGTGACCGCGGTGAAAGGAGGAGCAAACCAACGACGGGAACTTGAATGGATTCTTTTTGTTTTTTTTTCTCCCTTGTCCACCGAATTCCTCTCTTCCTTCCTGTTGCGGACTGCGGGTTTGCTCCTCGTTCGACTGGGATGTGCAGCGAACGGGACGCGTTCCTCKMGAGGAACGCGTCCCGCGACTGTGGATTCTTTGTCGAGGGTTGGCAAGGGTTCGCCAAGCGAAATCAATTGCCCAATCACAGAACCCGCGTCCCTGCCGTTTGCGGATCCTCCAACTGCACGAACAAGACCCACAAAAGGCCGGTAAAGATCCACATATCTCCGGTCTGTTGCTCCGGTGCGCCCGGAACTTAGACCGGAACTTAGACCGGCATGTCATAATCAACGCTCAACAGTTCCAAACACAGTCCATTACCATATCCAATCTGTTCCTTTTCGAGGTGCTGCATCAATTAAAGGTATTCGACCCAAAATCTCTAAATACCAAAATAGACACCTAACAGACCGGGTATTCCAAAGCGCTCCTTGCTCGCTCGCTTGCTATCTAGGGTATCTTGATCCCAGCGTACTGTGGATCCTGTATAACTCAATTAGAGTTGGGAGTCATCCCATCGTCGCTTGTCCTCCGCAGTTGAATCCATCTTCTCGGCTTCAAATCCAGGCATGCCGGTTTTCTTAGGGTTCTGTGTATCCCCAGAAGCTCCTTGCCTAACTCTCCTAACAATTCGAGATGGTTTATTGAGCCAAGTATCGGTATATAGCTGCGTGTTGAGCCAACGCGCAGCAACGACGGCATCCGTACCCTTCAGGTCTCCGTCCGTTCTCTTGGCCGGGAGGTGCCAAGTGCAGCCTTGTGTTTGCCTGAGTGCTTCGAGTTTTTGCCTCGTCCTGACCAGCAACGTTTGTAGCGAATCATTGACTGGCAGATGAGGCCACATCTCGATAAAGTATGCAAACGTCTGTATCAGGACCTTGTACTCGCTTTCGCCCGGCTCCCTYGCATTCTCCAGAATGCGAGGGTCTGACCAAGAGTCGAGCACCCAGTTTACCAAGCTCAACATCAATTGCGCGTTGCCCAGGCATCCTAGAGCTTGCATATACCGGAAAATATGAGGCGCCGTCAGCGTGTACTGTAACGTGGGGAGCTCGAAACGTGCTGATGCGTCGCCATTTGATGGGACCGAAATGGGCCTTACCATCTCTTTGAAAGTGGCATGGAGCTTTTGAGCAGCCAGGCGAATTACTGGCACCATTCTCAAATCTCCGTACTTCTCGGTTGGTGTTGCTGTAGCCATCGCTTTCCTCGTTTCAAACGCCAGTGCAACCGTCGACTTTCGTACCATGAGACTAAGTAGGTCGAAGATGGTGGTATCCAGGCCTTTCGCGAATACCGTCAGCCGATATGCTTTCATGAACACCTTGAGCGTATGCAAGTGTGGGTGTGTTGTTCCTTCACCCTCTCTCACAATGTATTTGTCGGTGGCCAGAGCTCTGAGGATAGTGTACCATGGCCGCTTGTCCTTGTGGGCAGCCCTTGCGTTCCCCTGTTGGTACAGCTTGGTGATTTTAATAGCCAGTGGGATATGGTTATGGGAGAACGAATGAGGGTCCGGGTCCGGGTAATTGGAGTGCGTTTTGCACAACAGCTTAATCCACGCATCGAAGACGCGAACGGGGAGGGTATTTATCTGCTCAACATCCTGGGACCACCCAACCAAAGCTTGTCTCGCAATTACGCTGTACCCGCCGTCCAGGATGTATTGCAACCCAGCCTCTATTGAGTTGGTGTTTTTAAGTAGAAGCTCGAGGAGGCGGTCGTTTGGTCGGACGTTGCGATCCCGCATTTGTCGATACAAGTCATCAGGAGACGGAGGAGTAAGTCTCGAGATCTCATAGGCGCTAAGGTTACCGTCATGAACTGGAAAGACATAATGCCGCGAGTCACCCGGTAACAGCAGACTATCTGGGGGCACTTCCTCTGCAAACAACTTTTCCAACATGGCAGCATACACATCGGCAGTAGGCTGGAGGTTGGGTCGAGGAGGTCTCTGAAACTCCGTCCAGGCCTCCCTAACGTTGCGCGTGGCCTCGATGGCTGTAACCCACGTGGCGTAGACAAACATGTTGGGACTAGTCCATTTGGGTGGTCCGTCAGTCCTGGTCATTATCGTGCGCTGTCGGCCGGGCAGTGAACCACCCAGATTGGTCAATGCCTCATCAATGGGCTGAGAGGGGTATCCGTTTTCGACCATCATAATTCCTGCTTTAGCGCTCCTGCTCAGATCTTCTTCACGATCGCGTTGCTCGTCCACTCCATCCCACGATAAACGGTATGGTGGCCACGTCTTTGCAGACCGAATCATGGCCTTTTCCTCTGCTGGTGTCTTCTTCATCCCCAGCAACACCCTTCTTATTGAGCGGTAGCCGTTCTGGGTAATCAGCAAGTGAGGTCTCATTTTGACAGACGCGGCCAGAAGGACCTTCTGGGCTTCCCAGTTGTAACGGACGTGCTTGTAAGGAGCGATGGGCGTCCTCCTGTCAAGCGCACAAAGAGCGCTGTTAAAGATCCGACATCTTATTCTCTGCCATTTTACTTGGTCATCACCTCCGACGTCAACGCGGCAGGTCTCGAGGTATGCCGCGACGAGATGGGCAACCGAGATCAGAGCAGCAGGCCATACGGCCGCGCAATGCCACATGAGTCGATACATCATGATCTTGAAGACGTCAGATCTGAATTCTGGACCAACACGTTGCTGTTCAGGTTTTTGTCTCGGTTCCAGGTAGTGTCGGGAGATATAATCGAAGATGGCGGCGAGGCTCTGCGCTTCGAATATCTTTTTGTCGCGCCCAAGGACCATGTTCATGAGAAAAAATGGCTTGAAGGTGTCACGAGAGACGAACCGCTGAACGATTTCGTCTCCAGTCTTTCCTTGTAAAATCCACGACCACTCTTCAAGATCGCTAGTGCTGTAGCCCTTCCTTTCAAGACGCTTTATGCGCCTTGCCCATCCTTGCTCTGTTTGCAGATAGCTTGGAAGTCCCCTAAGGTGGTAGAAGGAGATTCGAGACTTGCGCCAGTGCGCTACACGTTGCTTGAACATGAACTGTGCCAGACAACCGGGCAATCGAGGAGACTTGTTGCTGGCAAGAGCACGGAGAACATACCACTTTTCACGTGGATATTTGCGAGCTTTGCGCCTGATGAACATGGCAAGCGCCTTTGTAGGCGAAAACGGCGTGAACTTTTTCTCAAAGGGCGTTTGTATCCCAGGAACCGGAGGCCCATCTTTTAGTCGTCTCTCACGACGGCTCAATCCCCCACGTGTCGCATGCCACAGCACCGCAAACGGATCGGCCGAGGTGGTGGAGGCGGCGACAGACAGAGCGGGTTTGGCCGGAGCCCAAGCATGAGGTACTCTCTCGCGGCGGCTCGATTCCCCTTGTGCCGCAGCTCTCTCTAGTACAGCAAACGGATCGGCCGAGGTGGTGGTGGTGGAGGCGTCGAGAGACGGAGCGGGTCTGGCCGGAGCCGCAGAGCCGGCGGGGAGGACATTTTCGGCTTCGGCGCCGGCGCCGGTG
>RANY01000152.1:0-50453 GCA_009805235.1 Neurospora pannonica FGSC 7221
CTTCCCCCCTTCTCTCTTCTCTCATAAAAATCAAAAAAAAAAAAAAAATCTCTCCCCCTCTTTTTTTTTTTAAAACCCCCCCCCCCCCCCCCCCCCCCCCCGGGTTCATTAACCAGACACTGGCCACCCTGGAATCATGACCGCCTGACCTGATTCCGCGAAACAGCATTTCGGTATATAGTAGGCTGCGGATTCTGCCTAAAGTGTTAAGAGCGTCGATCCCAGCATGCACTCAGCCACGAAGAAGTGGCAGTTGTCGTCGATTTTCTGGCTACAGTTTTTGGGCATAGTACGTACGATTCATTAGTGAAAATAACGACTTGGTGGAAGGGAGACGCGTGAGTACTCACAGAAAGTCCAAACATGACCCCAGCCCAACGCATGGCATACAAATCAGTGAAACCCAAAAGAAAAATTGAAGATGCAAATATAACTGTATTCTCTTCTCATCCGTTAATGACATGACCCATCTCATGATCCCTCGTATCATCATCACACTCATCAACACTGCTCCCTCGTCCTGTCTGTCTCCAAACTTCGGCGGATCATCTTGTACGCCATCGAGCCCGCCCCAAAAGAAATCCCACATGCTGACGAAGAAGCAATTTTAAACATATGCTACATGAATGAACGCAACCAACGGTGTTCATGGGAGTCATTGCTTTTATGAGCAAGGAAAAGAAAAAAAGGAAAAAGAAAGCCAATAATGCCCCATAAATGCCGTTTAACTCCCCGGAAATTTTGACGATCGATGTATAGAAGAAACAAAACAGTCTGGACTTCGTTATACAGTCATGTTCGCCCAAAGACCGCCCCCAAAACTTTTGAACTGTGCTGACCTCAACTGTTCGCAGCCAATGCTCTCCAAGGTATTCTTGATCGTGAAATGAAAACAAAATAGAGACTCAAGTGTCCGGGGATCGTTCAGTAAGCGACACCACCACTACCTCGCCCAACAGTCTTAAAGCTGTAGCTCATGTACTGTCCGTCATCACCAAGGGTGTCGAAGCGGCTGATGCCCGAGTTGGATTTCTCAAGTCCGGTGCTGTAGCCGCTGAAGTAGTAGCCAATTACAACGACAAGGTAGCTCAAAAGCAAGATGCTGCCCTTGAAGTAGTTGCTCTTCCCTTCGCCGTACATGTAGCTCAAAAGGAAGACGCACAGGATGACTGTGACCATATCCCACTGTGGGAAGAGGAGGCTAAAGGTATAGCGTGCCATATCTGCGACCGGTACATCCGGAGGATAGATGGCGGAGAATAGCACGAGTGCCGGAATTTGCAACAGGCAGACTTGCAGGGCATATGCTGAACCGATTTCCATGGAGAGCGCAATGTTGCCATTCATAGCAAAGGAGATGGCGTTCTGATTAGGTAGAAGTTAGCATCAGTCCTTTTCTGAAAAAAAACCGGCGGCTGGATCAAAGCTTACCAAGAACTCAGTGGTGTTGGGAACAAGGGCAAACAGCGTAATACCGAGGAACTTCTCGTCAATCTCAAAGCTTTCAAGAACCACATCCACAGTGTCCACCAGGATCTCGGCAATGACAGCGTAGAGAACGGTGGCTCCCATGAGAATGATAGAACTCTTGAGCCGGCTCCAATTGGGTGCATCGTGACCACCTCCTGAGTGTGCAGCAGTAGTAGACTCGCCGCCAGCCTCATCGGCATCCGGGAAAGTTGCGGTACGGATCAAGCCGCGGCGGCTTCCCGGGGCCGACTGTTGCTGACCTGTTATCGAAGAGCCTCCGAGGTGCGAAGTACGTCTTTGGCTGGAATAGTTCCTGGCTGCCACGGTGGCGGCGGTAGCTGCAATTTCAGCGACCTGGTGCACGAGATTGTTATTCTCGGCATCAGAGAAGCCGGGTATGTTAAGGACGGTGGCCGCATGTTGACTGTCGGTGGCACCGTATCCAGTCGATTTGGGAGGGACCATATGGGGAGTGCCGTTAGTCTTGTCTTTGGCCCCTCCTGAGACAGACGAACCTGGCCGTTGCGGCTCGTCCGAGGGGCCCTGGTGACCCACTTGGCGAAGGGATTGGCCGAGAATGCGCTTGTAGAGATGCGAGTCACGAACGTCAGCACCTGTGGTGTCACCGAGCGAGGTATGCACCGCCGAAGGTCGGGCACTGTTGCGAGCTGTGTTATCCTCATGCTTCTTCTCATCCGCATCTGTGTTCCAGATAACGGCGGCATGGGTGCGAAGCGTGAACCAAAGACCAATGATATATGACAAGAACAGCATGCCAGCAGCGATGTAGCAGTAGGGACGGACTGCCTCCAGATAAAACCGGTCATTCATAGCAGGGGTCTGCGAGAAGTAACACCGACGGCAATCTCTCACTGAGCCCCTGGGATGATCAAAGTTAATACAATCCTGGCAGGTAAGCTCGTGGGTTCCGTAAATCTGGTAGAAC
Source organism: Neurospora pannonica FGSC 7221 (assembly GCA_009805235.1). NCBI lineage: Eukaryota > Fungi > Ascomycota > Sordariomycetes > Sordariales > Sordariaceae > Neurospora > Neurospora pannonica. Next base: position 2,417 of record RANY01000152.1, read on the forward strand.
AAAGTCGGACCAAAGGCGCCAATGACGGCGAATAGCAGCATGGTTGATGTCACACCGGCTGATTTGGCGTTGAAGCGTTGTGTCTTGCGCTTAATGGCGCCGCAGCACATGGAGATACCCGGAAGGAAAAGAATACCGGCGAAGATACTCCCCATAATGCTTCCTTCGACCAGCTGTCCTTTACCCTGCTGCAGAGCAACGCAGTAGAGGAAGACCTCCACAATGGTAGAGAAGAATGCATTGATGGCAGCACCGAAGCCCATCGACGACTGTGCGGAGATGGAAGCAACAGCTTGACCAATGAAGTAGGCAAGGGGGATGATGGACAAGAGGCCGGCGACGAACAAAAAGGCGGGCGAGGTAAGAAAGTTGTGGATCTCCAAGATTCCCTCAAGGACAATCCAGTCAAAGATGACAAACATGACGATAGCCATCAGATTGACCAGGAAAATGTTGGTTCCGTCGATGGTATACTTCCAGTACTTAATACCGACAGCACGATACGTGCAAATGAGGATGGAAGAGTGCGGCGTGGTGGAGGCCCGGGCAGTCGAAATATCGGATTCGAACCACAGGGCCAGCGGATGGCGTCGAAGATGGTCGATGAGAAGCATGGTGACCTTGCCCATGGGGATCCAGAACACCAGAAACCAACAAATTGCGGACACAATGAAGAGCGAGGGCATGATCATGGTGTAGAAGAAAAGGAAGTAGATGACTCGCCCAACATTCCATTGACCACGGCCGAACAGTCTTCTCTTCATACGAGGAAGGTCAGGATCGGAAACATGGCCACGACCGCGGCCGAGCAGGCTCTCCGTCTCGTCCGGTTCCGAGTCCAGACTCCGGCGGGAGTGACCAATAATCGATCGGTCTCGCTCGGGGCCAAAGAATAGGCGGCCATCCTCGAGGTCACCACTCTGCCACTGCTCGTACTCGCTGATGCTTCTGCCTTCGTCCTGGTCCTCGTCCAGATAGGCATCCTGTTGCTCCAAGCGGATGAACTTGCCGAATGGATAGAACAGGTAACCAGCAAGACCCCAGAGGACTCGTCCGTACTCTCGACCACTAGGAGCGGCGGCAAAGACGAAGCAGACAATGGCACCCGTGTAAGCAATGAGAGACATCCACCAGCCAAAGGCCAAGGTCCACATGATGTTAAAGAACAGCAGCCATCGACTGACATGTCCTCCAGGTGACGAGTGGATATCTCCCTCGGCCGTCTTTTGGACCGAACGGTGCTTTTTGTACAAGGCTGGTTTCCATAGCCTGATGCCAAAGGGATGTGTTTCGTTGATTGCCTGCTGGCGGTCCTTTAGCGTGAAGCTTTCGGCATCACTGATATCGCCATCATCGTCCTCGACCGGGGTCTCACCCTCGGCACTGTCTTCTTCGGCTGGAGGAGGCAGATTGACTTCCTCTTCGTGGGCCGGAGTGTCGACTTCTTCAATGACGTCCGGGGTATCTCGATCGCGGCTATCGTTTGCTCCATCCTCGTCTAGAATCGAGTGTACTCGGGACAAGGGAGCAGGAAGTAGGTTTCGCCTGCGGACCGTGGAGCCACTGTAGCTCTTCTGGCGCTCAGCAGCATCAGCCTCGACTTCGGTTATGTCGTCATCGACAGAGAAGACCTCGCCACGATGGGGGGCCTGGGCATTGGACGAAGTGCGTCGTGTCATTGGGGGCTTGCGAGGTCGTGGTCGTCCGCGATCGGGACCTACCATGGGAGAACGGGGGATGGCGGTTTGGGATGCTCGAGAAACGGTACGTTCACGCTCGGAGGCTGCGATAGAGGGCGCGCCCTCCGCATTGGCCATGTTGGCGGCGGTAGGGCTGTTGACGGCACCTATATATGTGCATGATATGGTCAGCGAGGGTACGATACATGCAAGAAAGTCCAAGAATACCCAAGGATGCCAAGGTGGGCAGTGGGGGAAGATGGCAGAAGAAGTACCCACCAGCAAGACCCGTAGGGTCTGGCAACCTCCGCACAATGTCGGTGGACTGGAAGCTGGTATCCGGAGGGTTCATGCCGGCATCGTCATGTCGGGCTCCGGTGGTGTTGATGGGATCCAGGCGCGAACTCCGGCGCGTGTTGGTGGGGGACGGATCGGGACGGTCTTCGTCGCCCGTCTGGGAGGGAGGACCCATGGTGAGGGGTTGTGTGTGGATAGCAATGCCAATGGATGGTGATCAACAGCAATGGGGCGTTGTGTTTTTTTTGGTGCTAGGAAGTATACCAGGATCAAGCGATGCACGTAGGGTTGTGGTGTAGTGGTGTTGTGGATGCTGATTCCGTCCGTCCTTTTTTTTCGAAAGAGAAGGATCCGACCTCGAAGTGTTCAGCGGCAGCCGTAGGTAGATATGGCGAATATCTGTCGCAGCGTAGGAGTTGGCGACAAGCTAAGGTAGGAGAAGGATGTTGAGTTTAGATCAGAGGGACTCGGTGAGCAGTAGGGCGAGATTCGTAGTTGGTATGGCACGACAGTTGCACCAAGTAGCGGAGAAGGAAGGGTTCATGATCGGATTTCCTCCAGACTCGAACTGGCGACCGTGACGGTGGACGGAATGAGGTTTGTTATGAGAAAGACGGAAAGGACGGATGATCAGAATGCCAAAATGCGACAAGTGACTGCTCTTGAAAAGTGGAYGGTTGGTGGGCGTGGCCTGATGACCCGAGTTGGTTGCGACTGTTGCGAAGGCCCGAAGCTGGTGGTGCTGGTGGTGGGGGTGGACTGGAGGTTTGTTGCAGCGCTTGTCAGTGTGAAGCAGGAAAAAGATCGACCTTGCTGGCCCCTGCCCGTACTGTGCAGTGTCTTCCTTGTAGGCAGCTGTTATGGCTATGTAGCTGTACCCCTACCCTGAAAAATAATGGAGATGAAAAAACAACGCCTAAAGTCTGGACAAAACACTGGCGTGTTGCTGGGAGCAAAGACGGAAGACGCGCTAGAGACTTTTCCAAGTTATCGGGCTGAAAGACTAAGCCAACTAGGGATGAAGAGTCACGAAGAGGAAAGAAAAGCTGGTGAAGACTTTCTAGGAAAGAGTTGGAAACAGTCAACCTTTTCTGATATGGGGAAGAGTTTGGCCAGCATTAACACCGAGAGCAGATGAACCAGCATGACGCCTGAATTGACATTACGGAAGGTGCCGCTGCTGCTGTAACTGTCGTTGCAACAGATCAATAACGGCCTTCCTCTTTGCGAGTCCCTTCTTTGTTTTGATAGTATTATCAGGACCCTGAAGTCGTGTAAAGGGAAACAAACACCGAGTTGCACAATATCTCTTAAACAAATACCATGTTATTTATTCCATCTCTATCTACACTACTGCAGCACAGTATCAGTTACGCAAAAGACTTCGATTCAAGCCGCCATGTCTCGATCTTGGCAAAAGTTGGCGCATCTGGAACCAAGACGGGAACAGCGCGAGGGAGGATTCGATGTGACCGCCGCGTGCACCGGTTGGCCAGCACGGTTCGCTGACACCATTTTGTGGAGGGTGAGGGAAGCCAAATGGCCTCTCCGGTCTCGTCATCATGGACTGTGATGGATGACTGATCCTAGGCTCACCAGGGTGACCCCTTCTGTGCCCTGCTAGGCCTGCCTGTTTGACAACCAACCCCCCCCCCCTCCATCAGCTGAGCTGATATCGCAGGGCCGCCTCACCTCTCACTATACATATGTGAATCGAGGGATGTGAGAGTAAAGCACGGTGTAGCATGACTGCGACAGGTATACGTACGGGTATACGTATGCACTTCAGGACGGTATGAGTAGGAAAATGATTGCTCATTCTCATGGTCGAATCGAGTTACCATGTCAAGCGACCGTCCTCTCCCTCATTCAAGCGACCGTCCTCTCCCTCATTCACCAAGACTGAACCTTGACTGAAGGGAAAGGATAAGGATCGCCCATTACAATAAGAAGCCAACTGATAGGTAACCGCCTGAAAGAGGGGTAGCTGAACGACAGGCTCATGGGAATGAGACATGTGCAGTGACATGTACCGTGCGCCCTTCTGTCCCATCTACACTGGCTGTAGAAAGCTTAAAATGGAAGAAATGAGAGTTGCAACATTCAGAAAAAAGAGATGAATTTAAAGACGCAGTGCACAGCGAGTCTCAATGCTGGATGACAAGCATCTGCAGGGAAAGGTGAATATGCGTGCTGGTAGCAATCGTGACGGGACCGCACCGTAGCATGACGGGGACCTATTTTGGAGTTTGGCGACATGCCACAGCAGCATGTGGAGTCTACGACGCAGCTGAGGTCTCGAAAGAGAAACTGACAAAGTGACATCATTTTCAAGACTGAACCTTCTGAAGCTCCCCTGCGAGTCTGGAGCCACGAAGTCACGTGTAACCCCACAAAGCACGAGCCTCTGCCGTCTAGGTATCGGTACGTACCCGAGGTACCTTATCCTGACATGGCGTTCTGATAGAGGCGGGAGCTGAGTCTTGGCATTGGGAGCCGGCCGGGTGTGTTGCGTTGACCTGAAGCTGCCTGTCTTCGGTGACCTTCGTTGACGCTGGCTGCTGCATCGCTGAACGCCATCACCACCTCCACCATTCCACCACTAGTAAACATCACCACCACAACCCACCATCACGAACGAGTGTCTACGCATCGCAACACACAACCCCGACGAGCAAGCGACGACCGAATCCCGCTCACGCACCCAAGGGCAAACCTATCCCACCTTACACAACACAACCAGACAAACAACCCACTAATTCCCCCCGCGAGAGCTCCGTCTCTCCCCCACACGCCGTCACCATGGCGCTCGACAACTACTACCACAACAAGATCGAGGCGATGAAGCTCGAGATCCTCAAGGGTCAAGCCGTCCTCCGCCGCCTCGAAGCACAACGAAATGACTACAACTCGCGCGTGCGCCTTCTCAGGGAAGAGCTCGGTCTGCTACAACAGCCCGGGTCCTATGTGGGTGAGGTCGTCAAGGTTATGAGCACAAAGAAGGTCCTCGTCAAGGTACACCCTGAGGGCAAATACGGTATGCACACTCTACCTCCTTCTGCAGTGTCCTGTGTTACGGATGGATGAATGATGGAAGTACTGACCTATTGCCCCGCCGCCCACCAGTCGTCGATGTATCCGACAATGTCGACATCACCAAGCTCACCGTCGGCAAGCGCGTCACCCTCCTCTCAGACTCGTACAAGCTCGAAAAGATGCTTCCTTCCTCAGTAGACCCGCTCGTGTCCCTCATGATGGTCGAAAAGGTGCCCGACAGTACCTACGATATGATTGGTGGTCTGGACCAGCAAATCAAGGAGATCAAGGAGGTGATCGAGCTCGGTCTCAAGCACCCCGAGCTCTTCGAGTCGCTAGGTATCGCCCAACCAAAGGGCGTCCTGCTCTACGGCCCTCCCGGTACCGGCAAGACCCTGCTCGCCCGTGCCGTCGCCCACCACACCGACTGCAAGTTCATCCGCGTCTCGGGCTCCGAGCTCGTGCAAAAGTACATTGGCGAGGGTTCCCGCATGGTGCGCGAGCTGTTCGTCATGGCGCGCGAGCACGCGCCCTCCATCATCTTCATGGACGAGATCGACTCCATCGGCTCTTCGCGTGTCGAAGGCTCGTCCGGCGGCGACTCCGAAGTCCAGCGCACCATGCTCGAGCTTCTCAACCAGCTCGACGGCTTCGAGCCGACCAAGAACATCAAGGTCATCATGGCCACCAACCGTCTCGACATTCTCGACCCTGCCCTCTTGCGCCCCGGTCGCATCGACCGCAAGATCGAGTTCCCCCCGCCGAGCGTCGAGGCCCGCGCCGACATTCTGCGCATCCACAGCCGCAAGATGAACCTGACGCGCGGCATCAACCTGACCAAGATCGCCGAGAAGATGAACGGGTGCTCGGGCGCCGAGCTCAAGGGCGTCTGTACCGAGGCCGGCATGTACGCCCTCCGCGAGAGGCGCGTGCACGTCACGCAGGAGGACTTTGAGCTGGCCACGGCCAAGATTCTGAATAAGCATGATGATAAGGAGGTGTCGTTGGCCAAGTTGTGGCGTTAAGTTTACCCGGGGAAGGGAAAAGCGAAGGAAGAGTGGTGGTTCATGCGTACAACGATATGATACAGAATACAGTCTTACTTTTATGGGAAAAGTAACTGATTGGGCTTGTTCGCTTTCCTTGGTGCATCATTCTCGAGACTGCCTTTGCCGTCTGCATAGACTGTCTAAGTGTATCGTATTGTATATTACAAGATTCGAAGCGGTCCTTGGCAATAGCGGGATACCTACCCTCCTCTAGCGGAACTAACAGATTGTTGAAGTGGCTTATGTATGGGAACATTACCGTTGACTCTCTATCCTGGGTCCTGGTGCTGCCTTTATTTGCTCTGGGTCATCATCGGGTCTCGGAACAACTTGTCACACGACGATCGTAGATCATGCGGAAAGTGAGAGGAAATTGTTCATTGGAATCATGGCTTAGGTGTCTCGAGTATCAAAGTCTATTATTTGTAAGCTGCGTGGCTGCCCGTGAGTGAGTGGCGAACCCTCGTAGTCTTCAACTGGTTTGAGCCATGTAAACACTTTTGTCTTGCGTCTTTCAGGACTAACTACAACATGCAACGCCGCGCAGGAAGAAGAAGAGTAAAGAGACGAAGGGGTATCGTGCTGTATGCTACTATACAAACTCCCAACCAAACTGTCACGAAACCGCGCCATGCAAAGAGCTACTTACAAACCAGAAGAACGCCTGTTCACATGCTATTTTCAAGTAAACAACACCAGTGATAACTCAAGTCAGGATCATGGTAAAGTTAATGGTAAGGGTAATAATAGTAAACGACAGAAAAGGTGCGGATGGGGTACTAGGTAACTGAGGTATGCGTAGACAAACGACAACAACGACAAGAACTACCAAAAAAAGACAACGACAACAACGTAACAGTAGTAACAGGATGACACGCTCTCCCACCGACCGACCAGCCAAACCGAAAATATGCTAGTAGTAGTAAAGGAAGACTTGCATCATCACACCATCTTCATCTCTTCGTTCCTTCACTTCAGTCCGTCAATCCATCCATCAACCCTGTTCTCTCTTTCTTTCTTACAACCCGCCCTCCGTCGTTCGCTCTATGGTTGACCGCCGTGTTATAATTGGGAACAACGACCGATTAAAACCATATTGATATATCCGCCTCCCTTCCCATCCCATCCCGTTTCATATCCATTCCATTTCCATTCGATGCCAAAATGCTCCTTGCTTTTCCGTCTTTCTGTCCGTTCGCCCGCACCGGAACCCCTTGAAGAGAAAAAGGCCCAATGCGCAACTGACCTGACCAACTTGTGTACAATGTTTCACCCTCTCGTGATATCTCACAAAGCCAAGCTTCCACTCCTGACTCTACTGCTTCCTCTCCTCCCACCAGCACCACCAGCGCTGGTATGATGAGAACGCTCCTCCAGCCGCCAGATCCACTCAATGACCGTCTCGTAGCAGAGGACAAACTGCCTTAGACTCTGGACCATGCTCAGTCGCTGACCGCGGAAGTCCTCAACGGTCTTAGCGATGAGATCGAGTGCGTCGTCGTCGAGCCAGCTGGTATCGATTCCTTGATCATCCTTGCTACTTTCCTCTCTCGTCCCGGTTGATGCTGGTGGTGGGACGCCAAAGTCGAATCCCTTGCTCTCATCCAGGTTCTTCATTCCTCCTAGACCGCCGGGCCCATGATCGAATTGAAGCCCCTTGTGTCCGCCCATGGGGATGTCGCCGTCCTGGTCACGGTTACTTTCAGTGGCCTGTCGCTTAGAAGGCTTGACTCCGTCCATGACCCCATCGACCTCTCCGTCCGTTTCCGAGATCCGTCGCCCGCCAAAGCGGTCATCGATCCGCCGATCCGCCTTCTCGGTCTTGCGTATCCGTTGACGCTTGAGCATGTCGATCACGCTGTCAACCGTGCAGAAGGCGCCTGTCCGGCCGCAGCCCGCAGAGCAGTGCACCAGCATGGGACGCGCGTGGTCGTTCGGTTCGGGTACATCGTTCGGGTCGAGGGGCAGCGAATCGCCGCGCTTGAGACGGTTGGTGAAGTTCTTGACATCGACCTGCATTTCGTCGGAGGGGGCGGCGCCGGAGGTTTCGAGGGCGGGTGCCGCTCGTTGCATGACGTTGGCAAGCTCGACCAGGGCGAGGAGGTGGCTTGGTTGAGCCGGCGCTCCAAAGTCTGGCCAAGAGGGGTAGTGGAGTTGAGTGATTTCGCGCATCGGGAGGAAGGGGTGAGCGGCGTGGCTCAGGGCGAACTTGCGGATGATGACATATGGTGTCTCTGCCGAAGCCGCAGCGGGCTGCTGCGTGCCGTCGAGGTTTGGCTGCATCGTTGTGGTGTTGGCACGACGGCGGCCACCTTCCGCTCCGCCGCCAGCTTGTGCTGGGTTCCAGGGGAACGCGCCCTGCGTAGCATCCCCAGAAGGTACGTTTGTTGTCGAAGAGGCGGAGTCTGACGTCGACGGCACGCCGGCTTGAACGCCTTGCCTGTGCTTGTCAATATCCAAAGACACCTTCTTTTCTGACAGTACCCGGAGCTTGATGGGGCCGAAGTCTTTGCCCTTCCAGTAGGGATGGCACTTTAGTTGGCCTCCCTCGGATTCGGCCGTCAACATGACAATGACGCGGACGTCCTGATCCCAAATGACAGACCAGAAATCCTGTAAAGACCATCAGTCAGCTGCTGATGCACTCAAAACTAGAATGTTCCTTGTCAAGTGTCGACATACCTCGAAAGTAGCCGGTAGCGGGCCCTGGCTAGCGATGTATCGCTTATTGCTACGGCTTGCTTGGATGTGACTGGCATTGACATAATCGCATTCGCCATCTCGGCGACCCTGAAGCCTTACCCGCGCGTGTTCGAACGGTAGAATGTCCTTATACCTGTTCTTTACACCCTTCTCAATTCCGGACAGCTGCACCTTGCCATGCTGTTTAGGGTCCGCGTTGGCACCAGGTGTGAAAACGGAGTAAGCGTCCTTCATCCGAGACTGTTCCCTCAACTCAATGCGAAGGAACTTCTCCGACACCTTCTTGCCATGGTCACCACTATCAGCTGCTTCCTTTAGCCACTTTGGTAGGGTCTCCTTGTTGAGCGCCTGAGGAAGACCAATGTCCATCTGCCCAACTCCATCGACCAGATCTTGGTTTTGTCGGATGTTGTTAAAGAAGGGGTTCGGGCCTTTCCCTGTGGTGGGCAACATCACACCGCCAATGACAGGCGGAATGTTGGCTCCTCCAGGACCAGCTCCGGCATCCTGCCCTAGAGACAGGGCTGGCGTTGCGGTAGCGGATGACCCACGGTCAATCATATCCGGGTATGCTTCGGCGAAGGACCTGAATCCTCCACGCAGAATATTTGCTGAACCAGAGAAGCCCTCGTTCGTGAACTTCTTGATCATGTTGATGGCGCCCATGGCATCGCGCTTGTCAGACGAAGAAGCATCGTACACGACCAGGTACTTTGCGTTGCGCCAGTTGGAGAACTTGTCCTGATCCTGGTTTGCCGAGAACGTTTGCTGGAGCTTTTGCAAGTTGAATGTTGCTCGCTTCAGCAGCGTCGTCGGAATGCACAGGTTCAAAGCACCCTTTACCCTCGATACGGCATACTGGGGCGAGACCCGAATATCGAGCAACAAGAGTTCTGAATCATCCCCTTGGTCCATAAGGTCCTTCAGCCGAGCCGGGTCTATCATAGCTGGCCCATCGTTTGCTGCCTTGGGGTTGGGAGGGACAGTATCCGCTCTTCGTTGCTGCATTGGTGGCTCGGCCTTTGTTGATGACATGGACAAACGCGGGTGGCGGTCGTCGACTCGGGAGATGGAATGGGCCGACTTCCCCCATTCTACGGGGGTGCCAAATGGGGGATCGATCTGCGCTGGTGATTCGTGCCTGCCCATGTTGAAGAAGGAAGGCGCATTGAGGGAGGCTTGGGAGCTCCGCTTCGAGTCCCCGGAGATATAGGCGGAATCATGTATACTATCATTATCGCCTGGTTGTTTGAGGTTTTGAATGTCCTTGTTGAACTTGAGGTTGGGGAGCGGGCCATGCAGACCCAGACCAGACAGTCTGGGGAGGTGGCCGCTCGTGGGCTCGGCACCGAGGCTTAGGTTATGTCGCTTGGGCGGCTCTGGCCTCTTGAAGCCAAAAGGTGTTGAGGGACCGGGAGTACGCGGGCCCATGGTAATATTGAAGTGCGACCCCGACAAGCTGAAGGACGACTTCCCGAGGTTGGCATCTATTTGCCTCCTGAAGGCCTCGAAGTCGGGGTTCGCATCTAGGGGCAATGGCTTCGGTATTGCTGCCGCGAATGATTTCACCGAGGAAGACGGCGAGCTCCAGTTTTCGCTGGGCAATACGGCCGACTCCAGCGGATCGGCGGCATGGTCGACCGAGAGGCCAAAGTAATTAGGGCTCGGGGTACGAGCATCTTGTTGTTGGGCGGATGTGCCAGGAGAGAGCCTGGGAGGGTATGGCTGGCCGACGGAGTAGATGCGCGGCGAGGCTAGCGGCGTGCCGGTAGGCCTGTGGGTGAAGTAGGACTGGGAATTCGATCGCGAATGGGGCCCTGGTGTTTTCATGGTGAGGTATGTGGTGGTGGTGGTTGTGGTAGAGTGGGTGCTGGTTCCCTGATTTGGCGACATGGCTATGTTGGCGACGAAGATTCGCGGTCTCGTCCTACGTTCCGCCACAAATAATTCTTCTCTCGATCGTTTCATAAGGCTCCCATCTTCTGTCGCCGAGACCGACGTGCTTAAGTTAGGATAAGGGGTAGGTAGTTATCGTGGCTGGTTGTGGTGATGTTTCTTGCAGTCGGTATTATCCCAGCAGGGTACGTAGGTCGGCGGCAGGCTTTGGAGGCGAAGCGACGCAAGTGGCTCGATATATGTCGCAGAGACTCAGAGTCGCGTCGGGCCAGCCCTGGAGCGCAAGTCGACAGGAAAGGCTGTAGGTTTCGATGCGAGGTTATGGAGAGAAGGTGGACAAGGAGGTACCTTACGTAGGCGCAGGGGAGGAGACCGTGGAGGAGACTCGTGGAGAGGAGCCGGTCGGTACAATTGCGAGCGCCCGTGTTTCGTCGTCAAGGTGGACTCTTTTGCAGAAGACGATGTACCGGTGGAGGGGCGTGAAATTGACAGGAACCGAACTGGAGGCGACTACCCTGTCTCAGCAGTGGGGAGGGAAGCTGGGAAGGTCGACTTGTTATCGCAGCAGCAGGAAGCGTGAGACGGAGCAGTGTCTACGTATGTAATGTAGTGTAGCGTAGTGTAGTGGTCGAATGAATTGTCCTGGATGACTCCTTTGAAGGTCGGGATGTGATTTCGGAGGGTAGCCGAGTATCGTACTGTGTAGTACTGTGTTAAGGTTGTCCTTTTTACGTAGTTGGAGAAGGACGAAGAGGGAGAAGAGACGAGGGGACCACTTCAAAGAGAAGAAAAAAAAGAGACGGGCCTGACAGGAAGGGGACTAGGGGAGGTTTGACAGAAAGAGTGCGTGCGTTATGTGTGCAGTTGTGGTGTGGTGTGTGTGTGTGTGAGAACTGGAGATCGTGGTGGTGGTGGGTGGATGGTGGATTGCAAGGGGGTACAATAACCTCGACAGGCTGTCAAAAAAATAACAAGAACAAAGGTAAAAGGTACAAGTACCTCTGCAACTCCAACTGGCGGTTGTGGAGCCCCTGACGCGCAGGTGGGGATAGTGCAGAGAGCGCCCCTGTACGGTGATGTCGTTGTCGGTTTTCTGTACGGCTCAACAACCTCTTAAAAGGATCTGGTATCTGGGTCACTTCCGAGGCGCAGATGGCCTCCAGATTGAAGCTGATTGAGGCCAAGTTTCGTAAATAGACTCGGAATATCGTTCTGGCAAAGTCGGATGTCGGATGTCGGAATTGAACACGACTGACTTTTTGTTGCGACTAACTGCAGTACACTTGTCGCGCGCGCCTTCGTTTCTTCCTCTTTTTTGCAATTCAGACTCAATGGTGTGGGAGTGCGCAGATTAGGAGTGCGTAGTCGATACTCAGCACAGTACAAATTATTGGCCACTGGCGGCTAGCGGGGTCTGTTCCATTGATTTAGTCGCGTCGGGGATGATCGCTGTTGTAAAACTGACAAGACGATCAGGTTCGGCTTCTTGGCGGCCGAGGAAACTTGCACAACTTCGTTTCCGTTTCGTATGCCTTTTTCCTTGAGATTACTACTTGCTGCCTCTATACCTCTTTGGCGTCGGCGAATTCCTCTTTAGGGCTGAAGCAGGTATCAAATGTGGCAGGCGCAATTCGGTCAGTTTAAAGGAGACAACAATGGGAATGGACAATTTTCAGTTTGGAGGGGGTGTAATCAACTCGGGATGTAGACCGGTGCAGAAGCGCAATGAGAAAATGCCGGGAAACAAGGGGTCAAATGTCTGCACAAGTTTGATGTCAAACTGGATGGAAGCAATGAAACCGGCGTCCGCGTTTTGTCATCGTTGACGTCGCTTTGCTGACCTCATCTATGGGCCACTACCACTCAGCAGTGACGAGATGTCTTTTTGATAAAGTGGTGTCGAGGCGAAATTCCTACAGACTAAGCCTCGCCTTTACCGGCTCCATCCTCATACCGTATGTTTTGTTCTTTGTCCTCTGTTGTCTCTGTCACCTCTCTCACTTCTACGCACGTAGGGCTTCATTTTGCTTGTCTAGCTTCAACTCCAGATTGGACTGCAGGAGAGGGGAGTTGCTTCGTCCGATATGTCTCCAAATAGTCCGGACGAAAGCGGAATGCCGTCACTGTCATCTATCTATACGGCACTCGGTCACGGATACCGGCGCAACCCTGACGTATATGCGCCGTATGTGTGTTGAAGAAGTTGAACCATTTTGCAGGTTTGATCCCAGCTTCAAGACGGCGACCGGGTGTCCATGGCCCGAATATCGAATCTGTAGAATGGAGAAAGGAGAAAAAAATCCTATAATTCAACAGGTGATAGTGGAGGAATCCAACAGTCAAACACACAGATACGCCAGGGTCAATGTCCATTTGCGTCACTTGTCGTCATAGGTGGTAGCGCCCCGGATATCCGTCGAAGCTTGCAGTCCGACCGTGATAGTACCGGTCCTGGGTTGCGGCGGAGGTGTCCGTATCCGTGTTTGATCAAACTGGTATCCGAATGTGTCCCATGGGTGCAACTCCCACCTCTGATTCAACCATCTACTGAGTACGGTGACTGGAGACGAGGTTCTAGATTGGATCGCCGACCTCGGAATCTTGTTAATGGATAAAGAAAGCAATTCAGAGTCAAAGAGGGTGCCTGAAAATCTCGTCAAAACAAATGTTCTAGATGGGTCTTTGGACCGTCGAGTCGTGATGATGAGTGTCTCCGAATCTGACCAACAGAAAGAACGAGAGCGCCGGTTTCAAGGAACACGACCTCCAAAAACATCACATGATGTTTACTCCTTCCCATAGACATCGTGACTGCACGCGAAAGACGGCCGGGCTAGGGTATCTTCTTAGCAGCAATGTACAGTTCACCCCTGGTATGTTCGTTAGCGTGGTACTCGCAGAGGACTCTTTTACCACTTTCAGGATAGCTAGGCGGGACTGTTGGCATGAATAGTATCTAATTAGTTATTGCCCGCTGTAAATGGAGTCAAGTTTTGGTACATATGTGCGGGATGCGATCGATTGTTATTCTTAACCCTGGCTTTGGGGTTGTTTGGACCAATGGGGGCTCCGGAATCCCTTGTCTTTTCCCTTATCCGAGGAGGTCGCAAGTCTCGAGCTAACAAACAAACCAGCATTGATCTATACCGTCAGAGAAGACGGAATGGAAGCTTGCCCGGATTTGGCACGGTGCTCCAACCCACGAGATGCAGTGAACTACAGTTAGTGCTGTACCTGCACCTCGCTCTACGGGGCAAGCTCCGCCGTGCAGCCGCGCTGTCCTCTACCGCCCGCTGCTGCCCTGCGGGATGTCGACAAGTGACTGGCGGGGATGACAACGTCATTGCTCCATTTGGGACTACAAACCCCCAAATCAATTGGTGATCAGGAACTTCTGTTGGAGGTAAAAGTTACATGTGGAAGATGGCGCTGGATGCCCACCCTTCATCACCTGGCTCGTCTGGTAGGCTCCCGAGAGGTTCTCTGGGGGGTTGCTAGCGGCGCCAACGTAGGGGATTCTGGCCTGACTATGACCGCATCGAGCTCATCCAAATCAAATCTGGCAGGACCGAATGGATGGGACAAACCGACGGCTGCGACTTGGCGACGTGGTTGCTAGAAAGTCTAAAGCCATTTACGGGAATTACCATCAATTAATATCAGTCAAAAATCTAGAATCATCCATTGCATTTTGTCCCATCGTTGTGGTTTGACCTTGCCGGTGGCCGGTGCTCCGGTCACGTCCGTTTGAGTCGCTCCGAAACTCCAAGTCCAAACTCGGCTCACTCCCAATGCCAAAGTGGAAATACTAAAACGTCCCATGTCCGTCTCGAGGTTCATCGCTACAACCAAACCGTCCAAAAAACTTGGACTCGAGACACCAAAAAGTCGCATCTGCTCCACCGAGCTTACTCTCCCACTGTTTCTATTCAATTCTCTCCGTTGTCGACAGCAAGATCTGGTCATCAGAAAAGCCCAATGGGAGGCAGCGGCTTCGGGCTCGTTGACCTCATGGAAGTCGGTCGAGTCTGGAGTATTGGAGCATTGGTTCCGTTGTCTGGTATCGTGCCAATACACATGTCCGCCCAAGGCTGTTTCAGGGGAGATCAGGGGGCAGCGAACCCGTTGAGGTGGCATGCACTGCTTGGTCCGCTTTGGCTAGCGCGGCACTCACACTGCAAGCTTACAAAGAGAGGCAGATGGGATGCTTTTTTGTTTGGCATTGGGAATGGGGGGGCATTGGGGATCGTGCCTTGCTTGAAGAGCAGGCAGATCAGGGTCCTGCCCTCCCGGCCACGAGGAAACCCGTTCCCATGTTCCCATGATCGCGCAATCGAAGCACCATCTAACAGTTCCAGCAGTTGCATGTCAGGCACGCTACACTGAGACCGATTCATGGTGCACAATGTGCTTATCAAGATCCAAACTAATCTCCTGTTTTCCCAGGTTCGTTGTGGTTCATGATCCTGCCTATAAGCCTGTTGGGCTTCTCATAGTGGTTATCATTATCATCACGCTGCCGCCGTTAACTGTCATCGACAGCTAACCTAGCTTCATCCTGGCGTGGTCTGTTTGCTGCCCGAAACCAACATCGGTATCCGGCAAATGGATCCCTCTTGTTATCCTTTTCGATCACGAGATGTCTGAAAATGGAGCAAGCCAAGGCATCCCAGTTGAACCGCCGACCCTCTGGCACATGGACAGAATGCGATCTGGTTCTGGAAAAATGGAGATATCCGCGCAGCCCGTTCGAAAACATCGATCCCGTGCCTGGAGTTTGGAGGGGATGCCAAGGGGGCTTGCCTGGAAGTGGAATTGGTACCTACAGTATCGATACCTCGACGGCATCGTGTCGTGTGTGCGCCGCCGCACAGTAGAAGCACAAGAACCACGAGCCGGTGCATTCGGGGCAGAGCCAGGCCTGAAATCCCGTCCTGTGGGGACCATTTTTCGATTTTTAGGGGTCCTGTCCCTCCTCAGCTGTTCAGCTCCAGGCCATCTCCCGTCCATCCAGATGGTGTTCACGACATGCGGTACCTCTAGGGTGTGCTCAGTCCGGGATGTCTCAGGATGACCGAGCAATCACAGGGCCAGATTCCTGCCTATCCAGGGCACAGTAAAATCCAGGAAACAACGCGCCCACGGCTCTCGGCGGCACCATGGGGGTGGAATGGCGCCATTTCCGCATGGATTTAAAGCTAGCAGCCCGTTGGGACGCGCTGGGATGTTATGTTCCGAAGTCGTCGGCAGCGTGGTTCAACCCGTAACTCTAGGGATCCCACCCCCAAGGAGGACGGTTGGGCCAGAATTGTCCACCTTCATCAATCGTGACCTTGATTTTGGGATAGAGCTAAGACGTTCTAGATCTCCAGAGACCGTCTCATCTGCAGCAGTCACCGCCAGGTTTGTCGAGATTTGCGACAGATTGTCCAGAGATTTCGTTGCAAAGGGGGGGTGTCTGTCGATGATCCCTTGCATTGAATCTGTACAAGGCATCAGTCACTCTCAGATCCGCTTGAAAAAGCACCTTGTACGAGTCTCAAAATTCAAGCTTCTGCAACAATTGGCAAGAAACCAGATAATAAATACCGGGAACTTGTAGACTTCTTTGCGATTCTGGAGTGCAATAAGTGGGAGAGAACATGTTGCAGTTGGTGCTTGAATGTCTGAATGTACAGTGTACTGGGGGACGCTCATTGTCCGGTTGACCCCCCAGACCCCCCATGCCCCATCTTTTGCAAAGTTGCGAACTCTTGCATGTCCGGCACTCAACGACGTCATAGCGGAGTCCACGTTCTCTGGTTCCTGTGGGCAGCAAGCGGCGTGCCCCTGTCTCAGCCGCTTCCAGGAAGGCAAGCGCAGCCGAATCAAAAGCTCACTTTCCCAGTACAGTGCAGAGTGCTTGCGCGCACAGTGTCTGCCAAGACCCTGCTTTGTCAAATCAATTGTGCACACTAGCCCTCATAGGGAAATAATGATGCACATCCCTGGCCCTCAAAAGGCAAAGCTGGAAGAATTCTCGATCTTATATCGGAAGGATTTCGGACGAGCATCGCCATGGAAATGCCATCTCATCAAAAAACACGCAAGAGGGCATTCCGACGGGTCAACTGCATGCGATTCGGACGAGTTTGGCTGATGGATTAGGATCGGCCGGGCCGCCTTTGCCCCGTTGGACTTCGTTCGGACTTCCCATCGGGGACCACTGTCTTTGTCCGTCTCCATCGCTCCGGAGTTGCGAATAACCTCAAGTCCCATCTCGGATCAAACGGAACGGGAAAGTTGAATGCCAAGAGATCCAAAGTTGGACACTTGAGAGATTTTGATAGACCCCCCTTTCCTTGCTGGTGTTCCAACTTCGTTTCTCACCACCAGTGAACAACACCCACGGCCACCATCTACGGCAGCACGGCATAACACTATTGTCACACCCAAAAAAACAATCACACCTTCACCGTACTTCATGATAGGTATGACAGCAATACGAGAAGTTAGAAGTCAGAAAGAAGAGGAACCGTTCGGCCCTGACCCCGTCTCCCCGTGTTCTCCTTCCCCCATCCCCCCCCAGGCTTCCGTGTCGTGCGTGCCCCGCGTTACGCGGAGAGGTGGGAGATATGCCCTTTCCGATAGCCACTTCAACCCCTCCTCCTCTACCAGAGTTACATCTCGGTGCCGGTCGATTGAAGATCTCAGATGTCTAGATCAGTCTATTCGAGGGCTCGTGAGTGAGGGGTAAAATGTCGATTTTCATGACAGGCGAGGGTTAGGATAATAATAGCCAACTGAACTGATGCACCAAGGGACTCTTTGTGTTACTCACACAGCTCCGTTCTGAGGGTGTTGTCAACGCCGTCATTATGAGCACATGATGGGCTGATGCGGCTACGTTGATCGAGATAAGGCTATATAGCTGTCTGACAACTACATGGTGTTAAGAAGATGTGGTGGTGGTTATTCACACAAGATGGTTCGAATCGCGTAAACGTAGCAAGGGCAGGCGTCAAGTGTTCTCTTTTTGAGAGACATATCGAAAATGAGAAGGTGAGAAGTGTCATTCACTCAACTAACTGACAAATGACAAACATCGCAAGACCGGCGAGTCTAGCTCTCAGCGCGAGTCGATGATAGCCTCAAGTTGACTCTTTCGGAAATCATTGCACGACTCTCCGCGACAATAAAATCACCAGAGAGACTAGAAACATGAAACGCTCGCCTTTTGAAACCTACATATGGGTCTCTTTCACCTAGGTCCAGGTGAGGCTCCTCTCAACCCCACGAGTTATGCCAACAAAAATTCTCCAGTTCCCTCACCTTCACCCACTCGTGCCACTTATCCGGGTCATGCCGTCCACGTCCACGATAACAGCCAGTCAGCCGCAGCCCCAAATCCACAACACTCGATAAACACAAAGTATCCACCACCAGTCCACCACAGGCTCACAAGTCACAACACACATGAACATCTCCCATAGACCAAATTCTCACAGTACAGGATCATGGCTTCATAACCCAAGCAACCCCTACCTCTCTCTCAACAAATAGAGCAAAGAAGCTTCTCCATACATGGATCGGGTATGGTGTAGCGGTAACATCGTTGACTCTCACTTCTTCTTCTAAAGAGTGACTGCTTTCTCAACAGCCCCGGGTTCGCCTCCTGGTATCCGAATGATAAGACGATATTCGTTCTTGACGATCCTGGAGGGTTCTGCGCTCTGAATTCTTTTTGGTGACTTTTTTTTTCATGTGCTCCCTGATGCTGGATTTTTCGAGATTCTGGCGGTTGTTGCTCAAGCTTTTGTTTTTCTCCCTCCGAGTAATGACTGATGGAACCGCTCATGAACCTGGAGTATTCTTTTGACTGAGCTGAGCGTTGCTAGAGGCACATTTGAGAAGTGTCTCCGAGTCAGTTACAATGCAACTCTCATAGAGTCTATGAGCCATGCAGCATGAACGGAACACTTCCATCCTGCTGGTTCCTATTCACTCTAACTCCAATACGGTTCGTCATCAGACATACCTCCTAGAGCAATGCTAGGTGCCTTGTAAAGGTTTATAGGCGATGTTCTAGCCGAGTGATTCCCTCCTAGGCAACATTTCTCAACCACCATCATGGGCCAAGCAGCTTCCTAGTAACTGCCAAGAAACAAAAGATTGGAGTGTTTAACCCAGGTCTTCTTGGAACGATTCTGCCCCTTCGACTCTCCTTTAGGGATTAAAGAGAGGAGTGAAGAGAGATTGGAATAAGATTAAAGAGAAGAATAAAGAGAGACTAAAGAGAGACTAAAGAGAGACTAAAGAGAGACTGGAGAGAGATTAAAGAGAGGAGTGCAGAGAGAACCGATTCCTTTTATTACTTAATGCTCGGTCACCATATATTCCCCTGGTTCCACCACGTTCGGTAAGCCAAATAGGGCGAGAAGCGACACTCATGACTGTACGGACCATTCTTTGTTGTGCAGTTAGAGCTCGACCACATCTTTGAACCGGAGAACTGGGACAATCCGAAATTATTTTCTCTAGTTACCTGTTCTATCTTTTCTTCTTCTTGTTTGCTTTGCCACTGTCGCCATCTGGCAAGATCCCATTCAGATGCTTAGAGGTAGACGGCCCTGACGAGGACGGTTCGCCTTTGGGCTGCCGGAATGGATGACTTGCTAGATGTTTCGAGCATCTTCCCATAGCTCTTATTTAGCCCCATTTCTTGAGTCCACTGCAGATGTGGTGGTCTAAAGTACCCTCTCTATTGTGTGCTGTTGTCTTTCCGGACTTGGGAGCTTTAGCTCTGGTTGTGATGCCAGTTCATGTTTGATTTTGAAACCCAGAGATGTTGATGACCTCGTTCAGTTCGAGGCTTTCTTGAATAGCCTTGGTAGATCATGAACGCAGTCAGGCTGTCCTCGCAAACTCTGTTCGCTCAAGGGGCGAGAGGAGTGCTGGTATATCGGTGTCTGGTGGATATCCGGATGTTGTTCCCTCGTGTCGTATCAATGTCAGCTGTGAACATGCAATGGAAGCATATATCATGATAATATCTACGCTATGKGTATCTGGAAGTTTCCTGCAAGCCAGCCGGCCTATACGTTCCTGACAAAAGTCATATACCGCTAATAGACATTATTCGCTTCCGTTGTATGCTTTGTGATTCTTAATATGTAACAGCTCCAACAAGGCGAAGCTCATGGGGCCGCCTGGCTACCGAACGGTAAACACCACGCAAAACAGAAGCCCCCTTTTGACAACTATCACCTCGCAGAGTTCAGAGTGGCGGCACACCATCCAGATATTGAGCCACAAATTCTAGTGGCAGTGGCCACGGATCCTCAAGGTTCAACAACCACAAAAGGGGCCACAAAATCAAAAGAGAGATGTGATGCGCGAACGGAAGATGGCGAGCATGCAAGAAGCAGCAGCTCCAGATTGCGATGGGATATGGGTTCCAATTATCCACTCCTATTACTCCCCCCCTAACGTCCGTAAGATCACCCTATAGTCTGATATAGAGGTCCAAGCAGTCGATCCGCCACTCCCTCCTCCCCAGCAGACTCCTCAACCACTCCAGTCCCAACCCCGTCCACTCCACCCTCGTCCTGGCCACCTTGTCCATCGCTGCCGTCGCCAGCGTGCCGACCGTCGTGTTGAACATGTCGAGAACCACGGCCACCGTACTGTTTGGACTTTCCACCATGGCTGCTGTGCCGGTGCCATTATTCGTAGGAGCGTAGATGATATGTGTCGTCGGGTTCGGTTCCTTTGGTTGGAACCAGTTGCTGCTGACGTCGAAGAAGCACCGGTCGGACCAGTTACACGACGTCAGGAAGAGGATGACGAGCAGGAAGGAGCAGTATATGCATGGTCGGTTGAGGAAGTATGTGCAGATGAAAAAGACGAGGATGAAGGCGGGCGACGCGTTGGTCGGTATGAAGAGCAGTGGGAGCCAACTGGATTTTCGATATTCGTTAGTTTCCTATTCTCCTAGGAATGCTCAAACCAGCTATGCGCATAGCTTGGGACAGGTAGAATCTGACGAACCTCCGAAGACAGAACATTTTCTGATTATTGGGTTGTTGCACAAAGGCAACTGGACGGGTAGTGTTACTGTCCGAATGTGGGGAAAACGAATGAACGTGTCCTTCCTCGCTGAAATCACCCGAGAGACGGACGGCGCGAACTGAGATCAAGGGACAGCGCCGCTCGGATTGTTCGCCGTACTAGCGTATGTGGGATTGGTAAACCGCCGGGGATATCGAATCGGACTCGAGATGAACGAGCGTGTATGATTCGAGGCCGAGATTGGAGATGATGGTATGTACCTCGACGAAAAAGAGGATTAGATACTTGAGCAGACCCGAGCGAGTAATCTGCCGTGTTGCACACTCTTCCCGGGCTTCAACGTGGCGGGCTGGTTCGTGGGACCCGACTGAAGGAGGTTCAAAGTTTGCTTGTTCCTCGTCAAAGAGTGGAAAAGTTGGCGATTCCGTCAGTGTCTAAAATTCGATTCGCCAGGCGCAAAACAAGCAGGAGGATCTGGGGACTGGCGGGATAAAGAACGCGGAAGCTCTATTGACAGCGTAATTGCACGGCGACAGGCACAGCGCGGAAGGGCGATATTCGCGAGGGAAGAATAATGTCTTTTTTTTTTGTTTAGTTTTCGGGGTCCTCCAAGTGTCAAAGGGACCTTCACGCGGCGGACGGGACGATCTGCTGGACTTGCAACTGTCACTTGCGCAATTGTCTTGTCAGAAATCGGGAATGACGCTGGGGCCGGGGACCGTTCGGTGGGGCGTTGCAAGTGGCTGCCCCTGCCGTTTTTCTGTTCAGTTGCATTCCATTTGCCGTGACGCCGGGGTCGAGCTCGAGGTCCCTTCTTGCTTACATAAGCCACGTGGTTTAAGTGCCGACGACCGTCCATCTTGGCCATCATGAAGAAAAATGATGAGCTTGGATTGAGATTGAGAAGAAGAGAGTAGAGACTACTCATGTCTGATATATGAAGACATCTTGAGCAGTTAGTTGGGTCCTGCCAGCCACCTACGGCTAGCATCTGTGAACCAAGGGCTCAAGCCACACACTCTACCTACCTTCATCATATGCCAGGAGAGAATGGCTCACGGATACCATTCCAGAGTCAATAGATAGATGGTAAGCAAGTAGGCTCTGGACGAGGACGAGGTTGCACTTTAACCGGACCGAGCCAGTCTGCCATAAGACGCTACCGTTCAACCGGTGCAATCCATTCAGTAGTCAGCCCTGTTCTTGACTGCAGTCAAAGTTCGACTTTGATATCACCAACAGCCTCATAGGCTGGCGAATGCGGCATTATCATGTCACACCCACGACAGATCCGAAGTGCAGAAGCAGAGACGGAATCTGTTTGGATGCCGTCGTGATGCACATGTCTTCCCCGCGCTACTCAATGCAGGTCAGAGTCGGAACATCCAATGCTCAACGTCGACTGGGATGTGAAGGCGGGCGTTGGCTACATACGTGGACATGTGTCGACAGCAGAGAGTTGCACGGACCATCGTGGCCATTATTGGCTGAACACCATGCCCAGACGGCAGGAGGCCCAATGGAGCGAATCGTCGTCAACCTTGTCCCAGCCTTGAGAAGCGTTGGACATTGGATGCCCAGACGGCCTGGCTGTGATATTTTTTCTGGCTGTCACATCCGCCTAACCGTAGGCCTCACAACTGTCGGTGTCAACTGTCAAGGTCCCATGTAGGTCTGGCCCAGATTGAAAGAAGTGAACCTGAAGACTAGACGGGAGCCAACTGGCAGAAGGCAAAATAAAAAAAAAGTGGAAAAGTGAAGCATTGGTGAATGTGTGTTCCAGTTCTGGCAAACGGACGGGTGCAAATCCAACCAATCTGAGGGCCTGAGGCTGGGGCAATCTCTGCGCTGCGGCAGCTTCCTCAGGTTCCGTCATTTTCAAGACTCTGGGTCCTGTTTTTGTCCTCAACTGCAGTGGCTGCAGCTTCCACTTTCTCTCCTCCTTCTCCCCCGCCAACCCGCCAACCCGCCAAACGGAACCAAACAAAACGAACTGGCCCATCAACTCCCGACCCCGAGCCCTCTTCTCACCTCTTCCTCCTTTCCTCTCCTCACCCAACATCGTCAACTTGTTCGCGCGAATGCATCACACTGGCCCTTGTCAGTTTCTTTGCGCGTGCGACTTTTGACCTTTGCAGCAGACTGGAGCTGAGAAATCAAGCAGCTAATTAGATAGGTACGTGAGTGGTCCTGTCCCGACTCCCGCTCGCTGTATTTTCGCGCTCGCGCTCTCTGTTTGGCCCTCGGAACACGCTGCAGTTGGTGGCAGGTGTCGTGGGCTAACCCTGAGCCTCAGCTTTGAGCCCGACCGAGCTTGGTGAAGCTTCTTCGGTTCCCGTTCACTTGTCTAACCCTCGTTCCTCAAAACAGCGTCATTGATTTTAAAAGAGTCCCAGCTGGAGCTGAGGTCCCCTCCTCCCACCAACATCGACCAACCCCGTCACAACCCCCCCCCTCGTCACGTTTGGTTTAGGTAATTCGACAAACGAAAGCCAACAGAGCCTATAACCGACGACAGACAACTGGTTACTGCACGAGCGCCGTCCATCGCACAACCCCAAACCGCCGCTCTCGGTACCCTCCCCCCTCCCCCCCTCGTCGCCGTCACTGTCCGTCATCAGTGACATCGCTTCAACCCCCTCGACGTCCCGAACCTTCCATTTCTCTGCCACTGCCACTGCCGGAAGGCGGCTTGCGGTAGAAAATCGAAAGACCACGTTTGCGTGTTTGTTGTCTGGATACCAAATTGTGTCGATAGCCAGAAACGGCCGTTCCTCATGATGCCCAACAACTTCAACATGCCCGGTGGCAACGTTTCGGGCGACGGCGAATCCGACCGCGCTGCCGCGTCCCAGTTGCTTTTGGCTCAGCTTCGTCGCCAACAGTCCTCCACCAGCCCTAATCCGGCTGCTGGACCTAATGGCTCGAACCAGTATGGCCAACCTGCTTACCACGGACACCACGGCCACGGTCACGTCCACAATCTCCCCCAGGGCGGCCAGTCCTACTATGGACCTGACTCTCCCGGTCTGACCGGTAGCTTCCAGAACGCCTTGGACTCCGCCGCGTTTCTCCCTGAAGCCCCGACGCCGCCTATCCCCCCATTCAATAACTCCCAGTTTCCCCCCGGACTGATGCAGCCAATTGGTGCCGGCCGCGGCCTCCCTCCTGCTGGCGAGAATCGGACCGCTCAGTTGTTGAACCTTCTCAAGTTTAACGGACCGGGCTCTTCCTCTAACCAGAACCAGCCGCAGTTCCCACAGGAAGCTCAGCCAAGCTATAACGTTCCGCCTCCTATTCTTCACGCGCCCGCGCCGAGCGGTTCTGATCCTAGTGGGCTTCTTGCTGCTTTGATGCGTGGTGTGCACCCCGAACAGCCCAAGGCCGAAGCCGCGCCTGCTTCCTCTTCGTCCTGGAATCAACCCGCTCCTCCCTCCAACACTCAGCAATATCTGCTGAATCTGTTGAGCAAGCCGAAGCCAAGCCAGAACGATACGAGCGAGATTGTCGAATCCAGTCTTCTCACGCCTCCCCCGGCCGAGGACGACTCAAAAGACGCCGGCAAATCTGCTGATATGACCCTCCTCGGAACCGTGCCGTCGAGATCCGAGTTTGATTTCGAGCCTCAGGGTCTGGAATCCACGCCCCCCAAGTTCAGCTCGACCCCGCAGTCGCAGCATTCGCAACCCGCGTCCGCCGCTCGGTCGGGGATATTCGGATTCTCTGGTCAGCATGACGATCACTCGGTCAGTTCCCCTAGCCAGAGGACTCCCAAGTCGTCTGCTGGTTCTGCCATGGATCCCAATGCCAGTCGCCCCCCGGCAGCACCTGCTATCCAGATTCTGCGGAAGCCTGATCCCCACGATCCTAAGCGGCCTTTAAGCGACCACAGCTCTACAGGCAGCCCCGACCACACGAGACGGAAGCTGGAACATGTATCGTCTCCCCATGGGTCTACGGGTGCGCCTCGAGTCGCTCCCAACATCATCACCGTTTCCCCAGGCTCAGAGGCCAAGGTTGAACTTGGCCAAGACCACGTGGAAGGTGAAAAGAAGAAGGAGAGTGTTGCTGAAGCCGTCGTCGGGCTTGCTGAGCAGGCCGACAGAGAAGCTCAAGAGGCGCTGGCTCGTGCTGAGGAAGAGAGCGCTCAGGCTGAAATCGCCCAGGACCTCGAGCAGATGATGAGCGCCGAGACCGACGAGGAATTTGCCAGATCTGCCCAGATTGCCGCTCAAGCCATCCAGAAACAGCTTGAGAAGAACGAGAACAAGGATGTTCTCGAGTCTGCTCTTGATTCCGAAGTGGCCAAGGAAGTCAGAGATATTGTGGACGAGGCAGCTCAAGCCGCTCAGGGCCCGGTTGCGGACAGCTGGGAGAGTGCCGAAGCCGACGAGATTGTCGTGATTGAGGAGACAGCGGCACCTATCAAGGTATACAACTTCCCCTTGAAACCCTGGATCACTATCAGTGTCCAGGAGACGGATGAAGTTCGCCCTGTCTTCCGCGAAGAAGCGATTCTGGATATTGCTAGGCTCAAGAAGGACTTCGACCAAATCGATCGGAACCTTGTCTCGGCATCAGAGAGCTACATGGCCTATGGCATGTCCAAGGCTGGTGGCCTCCGGGTGATTCGTCAGGAGGACGGTAAGGACGCTAAGCTCTTCACGGACACTAAGGATAGAATCTTTAATGTGGCCATCTCGTCGTCTGCCTCGAACCAGCACCCCAAGGAAGCCATCATTGGTACCGGTGTGAGCGGCACAGTCTACTGGGTCCAGCTCAAGAACGGTGACCGGGATCATCTGGAGGACGCTCATCCGGAGCAATACGGTTTTGCCCTGCCCCCTCTGTCGACACAAGAGGGCGGCGATGCCCCCGGTGGAGTTCTTAAGACGAGAGCTCGTCCTTCCTCTATGCATCCCGACTACTTTGCCGTTGGCCGCGGAAAATCCATCAATATCATTTGGCCCTCGTTCATTTTCGAGAACAAGCTTTTCAAGAACGCCCATGACCGTGTTGTCGACACTGAGAAACTCTTTAAGCAATGTTCTCTCAAGATCAACACTGGCAAGGCCGGGAAGGATTTCACCTTCAGCCAGGATGACACACTGATGGTCACGTTGGACAAGTCGGGCCGAGTTAAGTTCTGGGATGTCCGTGACTTGACCGCTGTCAAGGAAGGCTCCGATCCCCTGAACCCAATGCCTGCCCATACCTCTTTGGAAATCAAGGATCCTTTGATGACCTTGACCACCACCCCAGAGGGCGAGAAGGCCTGGCCTACGTCCGTCCTGTTGTTGGATAAGTACCGCCCGTATCAGAAGCGCGCTGCCTTGCGGTATATGATCGTGGGCATGAAGCAGAACCACACCCTTCAGCTGTGGGATCTTGCCCTGGGCAAGGCTGTGCAGGAGTTCAACTTCCCCCACAACAAGGAGTCCGACGCCGTCTGCAGCGTCATGTATCATGCTCGCTCAAGCATGATTGTTGTCGGTCACCCTACACGCAACTCGATCTACTTCCTTCATCTCTCCGCCCCCAAGTATGGTCTTAAGAACCTCTCACAGGTGGATTACATTCAGAGACTTGTTGCACAGGACCCTTCGATTCCGCCGCCCGAAGCTACTGCCGTTATTAGTGGTATCCGGGAGTATTCTTTTGCCAACAAAGGTGTGCTGCGGAGTCTCGGAATTCTTGGAAACCCCGCAGGTTCTACTGATGGCGATGAAGCGAACCTCTTCGAGCTGTATGCTATGCACTCCAAGGGTGTCACCTGTGTCTTTATCAAGAACGGTGAGCTTGGCTGGTCCAAGGATAACAAGGTCATCTGCCCAGCCGATGCTGAAAAGGTTGGCTTGGTCAAGATTTCCAAGTTGGTTGCTCCTGTGCAGCCAGTAGAGGTTCAACAGGCCCCGGCTCCGGCCGAGACAAGCGCGCCGCCCCAGATTCGCATCGCCACGCGCCCCAACAAGGAGATTCTGCAGAAGACACCGTCATCCCAGGGTGATGACAAGAAGGGAGTTGATTCTGTCTCGACTGTCAAGCCTGATCGCAAGGAAGATACCGAAACTCCCGTTCAAAACAACAATCAGCCGGAGCGGGCAGAGAAGAAGGGCCGCAAGAAGAAGGCTGCTGCTGCTGCTGCGGCGGCGGCCGCCGCCGCCGCTGGCGATTCTGCTGTCAATGGCCAGGCAGAGCAACAAGCCACCCCGACAATTGGCCGCACTTCATCTCAAGTCAAGGCCAGATCTGCGAGAAATGCTGATTCTTCTGCTCTCAACCTCCCCAGCCAATTTTCCGACCTCTCCCTGAACGGTTCTGGTATCTCTCAAGAACAACTCAACACAGTCATCGCCGATATGGAGTCGCGCATCTCGAACAACATGAACAACATGCCAGGACGTATGTCCAGTGTTTTCGAGTCATCCTGCAACGACATGTTCAAGCGGCAGCGCGAACAGCTGCATGGTTGGCTGCAGGATTGGGTGCGCAATTTCATGGATAATCGTGATGACCTCTTCCTCAAGAACCAGTCAGCAGTCCTTAAAGTCGTTGCGGACGTTCTTAACGACAACACCGAAACTGTTCTTAAGCATCTCATCGTCGATCAAGTCAACAATGCCGTTGTTCCCGCCATCCGTTCCACCGTCGAAAAGGTAGCGAAGGATCAGGTTGACTCTAGCTTGAACAAGCAACTGCCCGCGATGCAGAAGGAGATCGAGAAGAGACTCCCCTCTCTGCTTACACAGTCGCTCCAAAAGGCTGACATCACGCCGAGTTTGGTGGACAAGCTCGCGGATCAGGTTCTCCAAAAGGTGGCCACCCGGTTGGACGTTAACATTGCCAACCAGTTTGCGAAGTCGTTCAGCGAGCAGCTGCCTGTCTTGTCAAAGCGTGTAGCCGAAGACGTTCACCAACGTGTCGCAGGAGATATCAGCACACGGATTGGTGAGACCATTGCGCGGTTTGAGGAGCGGAAGCGAGACGATGACGCGAAGCTCGATCGCCTCATTGCTCAAAACACCGAGCTATCCACTGCGCTTGCAGCTCTGGCATCGTCCCAGGTTCAGATGCAAAAGGAGTTCAGCGCCCTGAAGCAACAGCTTCATGAGCAGAACCATGATCGCGACTTTGGCGTTCCGGAGCCTACGCACAGCCACACGCATTCTCGTGCCAGTGGCAGCGTTAGCTCGCACCAGCAGGCTGGCGGACCCTCTCGCGATTTGGTTACCTATGCGCCGCCCCAGGCTCACCAGCACCAACACACCCAGTCCATTCATAGCATGGCTCAACACCAGCAGCAGCAGTTCGTGAATCAAGAGCAACAGGTGCTTTTCTCTCCTACTCCCCGCGAGAATCGCGAGAAGATGGAGTTCAACAACACGCTGGAAACTATCGATCGTTTCATGAGCGCAGGCCAGTACGACCAGGCAGTTATGCGCTGGCTGCAGGCTGAGGACAAGAGCGAGGAGGTGTTTCAGCAGGTCATTTCCAAGTATGACCCCCGTTGTCTCTCCGGTCTGGCGCCCATCTTCCTTCTTTCCGTGGGAGCCAGCATCGTCAGCAATCTTTCCCGGAGAAGCCCCAAGGTTCAAACCAAGATTGCTATGGTCGAAACGATCGTTTACGCCATGGCACAAGCCCTTCCCCACTTGGTAAGTGTTTCTACAACCCAGTGAACTGTGCTCCTGCGTTTATCTTTGATTGCTAACAGTCCGTTCTCTTACAGGAAGATCAAGTTGTCGAGGCCGTCCCGAAGGTCATGTCTCTGATCCAGGCTAAGGTGGAGGAGCTCTTGCTTGCTATTAGCCGCGAGAGCCCTCACGATGCCTCTCTGAAGACCTTGTCCAGCATTGCTCACCTTGCTGGACGTGTCGGCGAAAGTTGCCAGCCTTCGCGCCAGTCTCTGGGTCATCCCGGCGCGCCTTACTAAACACACTCGCTGGTAGAACTTGCTTTGAAGAGGGGATGGTAGACGGTTTGAGGAGGCGTTTCCCTTTGCTGTCTTGATACCCAGCTTTTTATTCCTCTCTCGGTCACGGTTTTACGGATGGGCTTGGAGCACTAGGTTGGTGCAACATTTGTCCGAGGAGATAGACTGGGTGGATTCATGATTCAGCGAGCGTGAAGGTAGTTTGCTAGTTCTTGTTTATTTGCGCTCGCAACTTGTTATCGAGTCTTATAACATTACTTCTGGGGAGATGAAAGCGAAAAAAGTTTTGAGCGAATGGGTCGAAGAGGTGGCTTTTGTAACGTGGTCTGAGCGGCCACGATTGTGTGGGTTACGTGAGCTTGCTTGGTGGTTCTGAGCATAATCAGATTTGCATGTCGTCGAAGTAGCTTGTACGATATACCTTATTGCTGAGTAGATGCAAGATAATTCAAAAGAAGGACACGAGTACAAGATAGAGGTTTGTTGATCCATCGTACCCTTGGTTGACAACCCGATACCGCGCTGCGATGTGGTGATGGTCTTGGTTGCTCGAGCAATGCTGCGATGGTGATGCCGTGAGAACTTGTAATGTACCATGCCCTTCATAAGGTCAAGTCTGATGAATAACAAGCACATACGACCATAGATGGTAGAAAACTCGGGATCCCGTCCGCTCTCCCATAGATAAGCTACCAATCGCCTGACTAGTAGTTGGGTCGGTGACGACCAGCGAATCCCAGGTGTTGTATGTTTTTTTCGTTTTGCCTTTTAGCACGTAGGGTATTCCTTCCTCTTTTTCGGCTCCTTCGTCGGCTCTTTGTGTTCCCTTCTTCTTTTTTTCTTCCTATTTGATTTGTGTGTGGAAATCAGTTTGTGAACAAACGGACACTTTATCTACAAGACTGGCACGACTGTGGGGGTCGGCATCTTGAAGCGACGAGCTGAAAGCTGACGTACCATAACGACGAGTCCACAATCAACATGGGCGCGTTGTTAGAGACTGGAAAAGAGATCAACGGTGATGGTCGTCGTCGGACACTCAAGGCGGCTTCGCGATGCCATGGCCCTCGGCGTTTCATCTTCTACATGGTGACGTTGTTGTCATGAAAAGGGGTCATCTGCATGGTTCGTCAGCGTAGTATCGAGACGACGAGACCTCCTTGGACTAGAAACACGTACGACTACACACGCAACTGACAATCCACCTGCTAGACTTACACTTGACCATATTCATGTAGTAGGCAATGCTGCGTCGTGATAGCGGAGTACTACCCTCTTGCCTCTCCAGCTTCTTCAGCAAAGGTATATATATCAAACGGTCACTCCATAATCCAGACCAAACACCTCTCCCCCGTTTCCACTCAACTACACCCGCCCCCTCAGCAACCACCCATACTCCACCATGTCACCCAAACCAGTCATCTACATCGTCCCCGGCGCCTGGCAGCTCCCCACCGCCTGGTCTACCTTCGCCACCATCGCCAAAGAGGCAAGCTACCCCGTCACGTTCAACCAGTTACCCACCGAAGTGCCCCTCGCCGCTCTTCCGGACGACGTAACAGTGGTCCAAAGCAATCTCCAAAAGCTGGTCAACGAGGATGGACAAGAGGTGATCCTTATCGGTCACTCCTCGGGTGGTCTTGTTGCCAGCTGTGCGGCTAAGGGCTTCGACGCCGTCAGTCGCAGGAAGGAGGGTAAGAAGGGAGGTGTGATTCAGGTGGCGTTTTTGGCGGCGTTTGCGGTGAGGAAGGGGCAGACTATGTTGGAGATTTTGGGGGAGGAGAAAAGGGATTGGTTTTTTTATGGGGGATGAGGTATGTTCAATTCCCCAAGTCTTACCCACTTGGCAGGCTGGGAATGATGACTTACGACCTTTGGCACATAGGGTGACCGCACATACCTTCACGAGGAACCAGCCATCGACGTCCTTCTCAACGATCTACCTGAAGAGGAGCAGGCATACTGGGGTAAACAGGTCACACATACATCGGTTGGCCTGTTCAACACGCCCTCTACGTTCGAGCCTTGGAGTAATGGGATCCCTTGCTCGTATATCTATTGCGAGAGGGACAACGGGATTCATATGCCCCGCCAGAAGCTAATGCGCGACCGACTGGGGCCAGATGCGAAGGAGGTTTATCTTGATTGCGGCCATTGCCCGTATCTGAGCATGCCGAAGGAGTTGTTGAGAGCGGTGGGGGAGCTTCTTGCGTGATGGGAGCGAGAGCTGGGTAGACACTCCGCGTTAGTCGCCTCCTCAGCTGTTGCGATCGTTTTCTTTGCAGCAAGATTGTCTAAGGGATAGACCAGCAAGAGCTATCACAAAGAATAACGGCCCCTGAGTGGCGTTTTTGGTCCATTGTCTGGGTTGATAAGGAGGAGAAGATCCCGCTGACAAGATCTTTGTCTGTCAGGGGGTCAGGAGATAAAGGCCGCTGAACAATGGGACAAAGAACGGAAGAAACCACCAACCTTAAAGCTAAGAATAAAACAACCAGATGACAAAGTTCCGTTGGTTCGTTGGGGGGTGATGTTGCTCAAAGGCCGAATGAATCATGGGCAATTCCCAACCGGCCGCCTTATATCCCCATGCGACCGTATCGAACTTGCTTTCTGTTCTGCTGCCAACAGAACAGCACCCTTGTTCACGAGAAGAAATCTCAACACCAACTGTCCTGTTACTCGTTTCAAACAGAAGAGAAGATATCGGCATAGCAGTATTCCGCTGATTGAGCTTCAAGAAGCAGAGGAGCAAAAGACAAACTCCCACCATCAAGATCCAGATGGTCGCCATCCGCCGCAAAGCCTCCTTCTCCCACGACGAGGTCGTGGGTGATACCATCCACGTTTGCCTCTCCGATCATGATACTATCCACGTCCACGCCCCCAAACCCAAGCGCCAACGCACAACGAAACCGCCTTCAGCGAAGTCCAAGTCCCCAGTGTCGACCACAACATACCCTCCTCTGGATCCCAACACCGGCGCGCCTATTCCTGACCCGCTCCTCGACGACGTCTACCGGCGTTTAGCCATCTCCGAGCTCGAAGAGGAACTTTCCAGAGCGAACGATGGCAGCACCACGAAGGATGGCAGTTACTCAATCCCCACTCACGGTGAACGTACCCAGCGCTTGCTTCACTCTCTTCTGCAAAATGCTTCCCACCCGAAAACCAACTTTACACCCACTACCGACGCCGACGCCGACGACGGTCCAGTGGAGGCTCTCTACCTCAACCAGTCCCAAGCCACTGCCCTCATCGAGTCCCCCCACTACGATCCCAACGTACTCTTGATCGTCCAAGATAAGCGATACTTCGAACCCGCTCCGGCCGTCTCCATTTCCCTCCCCTTTACCAGCTCTCAAGCCCAACCAAAACCGGAGGCCACAGCCGGGAGCAACACAGACCGATCCCAATACAAACCCATCACCCTCTTCTTCAACCACCTCCTCCCCACTCTCCACCGCCAAGTCTCCGTCCAGATTCCCAGCCAGCCAGTCACCGAGCCTTCGGGACAGCTGAGAACGCTCAGGTCGATTAGCGCGCGGTTTCACTCCAAGGAGGATGCTCATGAGGGAGAAAAGAATGATAAGAATGACCCGTGGAATGTCTTGGATTTGTCGACGCCGATACCTTCTACTACCCCTAGTTTTTTGCAAGGGCCTGGGAGTCAGTTGTTGAGGTATATACGGTCGGAGGTGTTGATGGCTGCTGGTTCTTCTGGGGTTGTTTCGCCTCCGCCGTCTCCTACGGTGGTTGAGTCGGGACTGGTGACGCCGCCTGGGGATAGGAGGGAGTTTATGCCTGTTCGTGAGGGGGGTAGCACTCCTGAGCTTGAGATCACTCCTACTCCTCAACCTAAGCCCGGTACCCTTCTCTTTCCTAACCTTACCATCAACCGCAACTCTACCCCCGATCCCACAGCCACTCCCGCTTCCACTCCTACTCCCAACACGACACCCTCACCAGCTCCCAATAGAGCTTCCACCCCCAGCCCAGCACCACCACCAAACACAACCCCCTCCACACCCCCCACCAAAAAACGCGGCCGCCCTCCCACCTCCACACGCAACTCCAAATCCCCATCCCCCAAGAAACAAAAAACAACTCCCAAGACCCCAGAAAAAAGAGCCGAACGCCTCCGCGCCTCCCCTTCTTCCTGGTCCGAATGGACCAACGTCCAATCCTGGTCCCTCCTCTCCCAAGGCGGCCATCACACCCCTCCGCACTGTGACGCCTTCGGTTTCGACACTTGGATTACCGTCCAGGAGGGATTAGTTGGGTTTGGGTGGTTATCTACCGCTTCCTCTACCGCTTCCTCCAGCTCCTCACCCCATACCCAAGAGGAGGAAAACGACGCCAAAAAAGAAAGAGAGAACTGGGCCGCTGATCCGCATCACTACGCCTCAGGACCAAGATGGAGGTTCGTGATATTAAAGCCGAAGCAGACGGTGTTCTTTCCTAGCGGGACTGTGCACTTTGTTTTTCGGCTTAAGAGTCAGGATAGTTTGAGTGTGGGTGGTCATGTGTTACGGTGGGATGGGGTGGAGAGGTGGTTGAGCGTTGTGCTTGAGCAGATGGGGAATGGGGAGATAACGAATGAGGATATGGAGTGGGGGACGGTGAGGAGGTATGTGGATGTTGTTGGGAAACTGGTGGCGAGGAGGGAGAAGGAAGGGGGAGTAGACCAAAAAAAGGTGGGGGAGAGATGGGAGGGGTTGGTTAAGGTATGTTTATCAGTCACTAGTTGAGATGTAAGGGGATGGATGGATTTGCTAACGATTAATCACACAGGAGTTCAAGGAGTTAATGAAGCGAAGCAGATGTCGGTAGAAGACGTGAATTGGAGGACATATAGAGAAGGCTACAGAGAAAGCATGCTGGCTCGCTTGCTTGTTGGATGCGATGGGATGGGATGGGATGTAGACAGAAGGGAAGCCATATACAGGGTATTAGACAGAAAATAAAGAGAAAGACAAAATAAACAGAAACGGTATCCAGAGAGCCGCCCATGTTTTTATCTCCCTGGTTGTATCCCATGACCTTTTTCAAACAAAGCATAACTTCCTTTCACCTCCCACATTACGCAGTGCCGTTCTGAGCTCCCTGCTTCTCTTGATTATGGATAGGAGGTGCTGATACGGTAGGGTTGAACCGACCTGCTGTCTCCTTCCTGTCTGTACGCGAGCTTTCTGAACTGCTGGCCTTGCTAGTGCCATGGTCCATGCTCTTTCTGACTCCGTGATCTTCGCTGTTCCTGAATTTCTTCGTCAACGTCAATGCTGGTTGCATAATGCCAGTGGGCTCTCCAGCCTCATGCTTGGCCTTCTTCTCCCGTTCCTTCTCCATTTTGTGCATCACTTCGGCCGTGAGCTCCTGCTTCAGTAGTCGCTCCAAGACATCCTTCTTGCGAGTACGCCTATCGCCGATGGTAATGAGCAAACCGGCAGTACAGTTGGCAGCAATGGAGCAGCAAAGGACAGCGGTGGTCACTGCACTCTTTCTAGTGTGGTAATCCGTGGACCAGGTATAAGAACCGAGAGTGATCTGGAGACAACTGTGCAAATCCAGCAAGCAAATAATGGCAATGAGCAAGCCGATAGGGAAGGCATGGTGGGTTCCCGTTTCGTGAGGCTTGTAAAAGGTGTGTGACTTGGCCAGCTTCTTTTGATGGTGGACGAATCTGGCTTGTGATTTCTCGGAGAGGACAGGGATGAACTGGTCGTCATGTCGGACCTCTGTCATGTGAGGGTCTACGGGGGCGCGCTCAATGTCTGCTTGTTCGAGGGCGGCGTGGGTTTGGAGAGGCACGTCATTGGGATCCTTCAAAGGGACCAACAACCTTTTGCGAAGCTTGATAGTTTTGAGGTCTGGATGAAAGTCAGCATTAAGCTAGATTTTGACGGAATGGCAAACACTTACGATAGCGAGCCACGAAGATCATGTGGTATGTGTCGACCGCCCGGAAAGGAGCAAGACCATCACCGACAATAGCAAACAAAGCAACAAGGACATTGTCAATGACATCGATGGTGTACAGCTGTTTGTCGCCGACATAGATCCAGCCGATAAGGAAAAGAACCCAGGCAAGACCGAACAGAGTGATCAAAACGGCATAGAGGGTAACAAGGAAGCCCAGCGGCCGCCTGACGTACTTTCCAAAGGCCTTCATGCGCTGCTTGAACTTGGAACGCTTTGAGTGGAGCATATGTCGGACATAGTCGTTGAGCATCCGGATGTCTTCCTCGCGCCATCCCTCCAGAGTGGCATCCTTGGGCAGGATGGCATACTGAGGAGCAGTCAAGACAGTCGAGAAACTGTGAACGTGAGGTGGACTTGGGCGCTGGTCGGGGCTCTCGTCTTCTACCTCGCCCTCGCCTGTGGTCGTGGCCATTCTGGTCGTTCGGATAGTACGAACATCCTCCTGGGAAGGGGGATAGGTGCCGGACAAGTTGGGTGGTAGAACTGGTAGCTGGGAGAGATCGTATGTCGGTCTTCGGTTGACGAATCTACCCAGAGAAGGAACGAAGAGGGAGTTTTGAACGTTGGTAATGGACGACAGCGTGGCAACTTCTGGGTCTATAGTATAGAGTAGTTAGTATGGTGAGGAGTGAGAGGCTAAAGGAGGTGTTACATACCAATAACATCCAAAAAGTCTACAATACGCGAGTCGTATATGCCCTGTTCTGCCTGTGCCTGAGCATCCTCAGGGCCGACCTGGTTTTCTGCACGGCGACGGCGTGGCAGAAGGTTTCGAAAGGTACCCTGGTGGCGTAAACCTGGGTGCTCTGGCTCGACATTGATAGATGGCTGGGCCAGAACGTCTTCATTGATGGGAGACAGATGAGCAGCTGGTGGCTGCGGCACCTCTCCTCCAACATGATCAGGAACTAAGGGTGTCGATTTGTGCATGATAGGTTGGTCATCAGCCCAGTTTCTGGAGCTAACCGGCCGTTGGGGTTCTGAGCTGGAACGACGTCGACCTGTTGTGGCTAAAGGTGCCGGAGCATCTTGGGGTTGAGATGCTAGTTGTGGGTGAGAAGGGCGTCTCTGACCGGAGATGATGGAGCTCTCGGACGGAGCGCGTAGTCTTCGAAGACGGATTGCGGATTCTTGACGAGTGGGCTGGAATGGAACGTTTCGAGCTTGACTTTGTTGTGTGGGAGGAGGGGGGGCTGAACGGTGAGGCACCAGATCGGGCTGTTGTGATGGTCGACGAGGCTGGACTTGTGGTTCTTGTGGTGATGGTCGAGGTTGAGTCTGCTGCTGGGGAGTATGGAGCGTAGGCGGCCGCTCGTTGATGGGACTAAGAGCTGTTGGTGGTGGAATGTCTGCTGCTGTCGGGCGTGCAGGTGGCTGCGGTGACTCTGTGAGTTCGAGCAACGATGGGAGTCGAGTCGATGTTGTGCTCGTCCGTCGAACATCTTCCTCTGTGAAGTATTCACCTTGGCTGGCATGCCCCTGATTTCCTCCATTCTGTGGTTGCTGCATTGCACCCGATAGCACCTGCTATGTGTCTCGTGTGGTCCGTCTTTGTCCAAAACGACGGGAGGAGAGGGAAAATTGGAGAAGGCTCGAGAAAGGAAGGAGGTGGTTGGAGAAGGGCTGCCTGTTCCCGTTGCTCGGTTTGTTTGTTCCTTCCTTTGAACCTGACTGAGTAAGGGCCTTGACTGAGCTGGAGCTTGAGACACAACGCGACAAAGAGAATAGAACAGTCTGGGGTAATGACAGCACAAGATCTAGAATACCGTCACCACATGGCCAGCCCAAGGGATAGGTCCAGGCTAAGGACACAGACAAGTATCCAAACCAGGAACTGGCAAAGACTGGTTTTTGTTTTGAACAGGGACATCGCCCCAAACAAGTCCCAATTTCCCTGTCTTGACCCAAGTGTACCTGTGACGTCATGCTACCACCAGCCAATCAGAGCACATGTGAGGCTGTTTCAGATGAACAGCCACCGGTTATCGATAATCTCCGGGTCCATCAAGGTGCATCACCATCACTACATAACACAAGAACCACAAATGGTCCACGAGGTCCAATAACGACTCCGAATACGCTGAACTACTGACGATATCTAGCTACACTACAATTGCTAACACTCACAGCTCAATCTCCGCCTGTCTTCCCTTATACTCAACCTTCAAAAACGGATCCACCCCCATCGAGAACCCAAACGTCCTCACCTTGGGATCAGACCCCTCCGGCAGCCTCCACTCGTAATTCAGCAGCAGATAAATCAAGGCAATCTTGACCTCATTCGCCGCAAAGAACCGTCCGGGACACGCGTGCTGCCCGTGTCCGAATCCCAAGTGGTCCGGCCCCGTGCTCACTAGCTGCGCCACGTTCTCCTTGCCCGGCGTCTCGCGCATGCGGAGGAACCGTCTGCCGTCCCACTTGTCCGGCTGCTCGTACACTTCCGAGTTCCACATGTTGTGCGCCGAGACGGCCACGATGCCGCCCTTGGGGATGAAGGTGCCGTCCGACAAAGTCAGGTCCTTGTCGACGTAGCGGCGCATGGAGACCATGCCGACGGGCTTGACACGTTGGGACTCCTTGATCACGCTGTCGAGCAGCTTCATGTTGTACAGCGACGTCTTCTTCCAGCCGCCTTCGCTGAGGACCTGCATCATCTCCTCGCGCAGGGGGGCAATGAATTCGGGGTTTTGCATCAGGTTGGTCATTACCTGGCAGGCCAAGTCGGAGGTAGTGTGGATGGCCACCAGGGACATGACCAGCTGCGCAACTGCTGGGTCGTAGTACTTGCCCTTGGCCGTCCGCTCGAACCACTCAATCGCGTCGTCGTGCTCAGCTTTGCCGCCGTTGCCTGCCTTTTCTTGGCGTCTCTTTTTGAGGACCGGGTCGATGATGGTGCGGGCTACGCGGACGTGGGCGCGGGCACGCTGGCATGAGGGGAGGAACCAGTGAACGATAGGTCGGAGGGCGGCGGGCCAGAGACGAAGCTCTTCGGCGGCGCGGAAGCCGTCAATGGTGTACTGTTGAGTGACCTTGAGCCATTCCTCGTTGCGGCAAAGTTCCTCGCCGAGGAAGACGCGAGAGGAGATGCGGGCGATGATGGGGAGCATCTTCTGGCGGATGTTGATGGTGGACCACTCGCCGTTGGCTGGCTTGGGGAGAATGTCTTCAATCGCCAAGGAAGTTTCCTGGGCGAGGGGCTCGGTGACCTTGTCTGTCATCTTCGTCAGCGTCTTCGCTTTTCAGTCGAGCTAAGGAGTTTGACGTACTCAAGTACTTGGTAAGATCTCTCATGATAACCTCTTGGACAATGTGCGAATCCCGGCTGCCCTCACGGAACCCTTCGAAGCCAGGGAGATGCGCATGGAAGGCCTAATCCATCTTGTCAGCCCTGATCTTTTATCATACGTACAGAAAAAAGTAACAAACCTTATAAGTCCACTTCGAAAAGCTCAACCGATCATCACTCTTGAGCTCATTGGCAAAACGCGGCGGCAACACTGTGATCTCACCAAAATCGCTGATAACACGGCAAGGCTTATCCGGGTGGGCCTTGAACCAGTTCGCAATCATCTCCCGAGAGCCGGCCACGAACTCCTTCTTCGGTCTTGTGTCGCTAAACTCGAGAGGACCTCTAGGGTTCAGGTGCTTGATGTTCGTGGGGTACCTCGGGCCCTGAAGGGAGTACACGAGGACGGCCAAAAGAAGAGCCGCGACAAGGTAGGGGAAGGGCTTCGCGGAGGGATCGGTGATGGACTTGATGTCGAACCGCTCCATCCACGAGGGAATGGAGCTGGGTGTGGCCGAGGGGTTGGCCATGGTTGCTGTGTTGGTGTTCCCTCGAGACTGTGGTGATATTATAATGCCTTTGGTGGACTTGGGAGAAGGTAAGAGGTGAGAGGGAGTGTTCAAGACATAACCAGTCGAGGAACACCATGATCTTTATACGTCCTACCAGTACGTCATAAACCCTCAAGCTTTGTGTCCCCTCCTCCTCAACTTTATCCATTTTCATATCTCGTTTATGAAGCGGCACAACATCCTTGCCGTATTGATAACATGACCATTGCCTTGCACAAAGCCTCCCACCCCCAGCGCGACAGCGGGATATGAAGATCGCTGTATAGCAGTTCAAGATCTGGAACTCCAGTCGGACGGGCCCCTTGCCGGCTCCTTACCGACACGTCAGTTAACACAATGGTGGGGTTTCTCCAGAATCAGGGCCATGGACATTAATGCCGGGGCTAATGCAACGGTCCGGGTTGGTGGAAGCCGAAGTAGCTTCTCGGCGCGGCTATTTCCATTCCGGTTCTGGATGCTTGCGAGTATGCAACATCGTCAACCTTGATTTATCTCGCTTGCGGTGTATACTATGAACATCAACTCTACCCCCCTGTTACGGCTCATTCAGAATCCCGCCAAGAGACAAAGACTATAACGACTCTACTTCATCTAGTACTTCCACTTTTTTTTTCAGTTCTACTGTCAGGCGATGACTCCAAAGTTAAGTGACAGCTTAACCTCTCCCTTCTCCCAGTATCTTCCATATCTGCCATCACAATCTGAGACACTTCCCTCTCGCCAAGCTACACCGCAGTGGCCGCAACCCCACACGCATACCGCCGATCTCAAAAGACAATTTACCCCGTCGTCTCGTTGCCGTTGGCTGGCCCGTTCAAGCGAAAGCAACACTACCGTTCCGGACCATGCCGGCACGGCTCGCTGCCGGGACCCACATCTCCGGGTGCATAACGTGCATAAATAGGCATAACTTGGGGATAAGGGCGGTATTAGTCATGCATAAGTCGAGTATAATGTTTGCATAAAGAAAAAAGGGGGCCCAACCTCGGAGCTCTGTTTAACCTTAGCACTTCGTCACAAATGACGGTTCCCAACCGGGGGAGCTTTACACAAATGACAGAAAAAGAAAACGAGACGGAAACTGATAAGATCACCAGTTCCGGGACACAGGGTCATCTTATGGAGATGCAAAAAAGACACAAAAGACGAAAAAAAAAACAAAAAAAAAACAAAAAAAAACCATCCAACACCTGGGATTCGCTGGTCGTCACCGACCCAACCACTAGTCAGGCGATATGGTAGCTTATCTATCGGAGTCGGAAGGATATGAACCGGGTCTTTTCATCACGTGGTAGGGTCAAAAAACTGAACAACAACCTCCCGTATCCATATCTTTGGGACGGAGGCATTACGGTGAGTGGGGAGGCGGCGCTAAAAAGATGAATATAATTGGGCGGATTACGAGAAAAGTTGACCGTCCCGACACTGCGGCTAGATTTTTTACACGGGTAACACCAAGATTGCACTCGGTCAGAAGACCATTGCTGATTGGTTCCTACTACTCCTCGGCCCAGTTATGTGGATGAGTGAGTCGCCGAGTCTGATGAGAGCGTGGCAAGGGAATCTCTCGCTCTTGTCTTGTTGGATCACGGTTTGGTGATCCACTACGACAAACTAATCACGATGGACCTCCTTCATGTACCTGCCTTAACTTACCTTCTTCATCTGCCTGCATCAGCCTACCTCTTCCCTTCCATCCTGGCACGTCATAACCGTGGTGGTTGGCTTGCAACACACTGCCGGCGCAGCCGCCAACACCTTTGTAGACGAGTCGATTGGCGGAGAGAGCTGCATGCCAGGGCTGCGAAACAGGAAGACGCCTGCAGATTGGGCGACAAGCCAACTATAGCTTTAGGATCAGATGCCAACTCCATTTAAAACTATGCACATGTCCGACGTGGTAAGTGTGGCCGGCGAATTCACTGAGCTACGTACAGCTGTGGCTTAAGAGATGGAACCTGTCAAGCCGTCTCCGTATTAAGCGAGGTAGGTTATAACGACGATCTATGGTTGGCGACGCTCTTGCTCGTGTGTAAGACAAGGTGAATGCAAGCAAGGGTCCGTCCGTCTACCAACCTTTGTTTATGAACGTTAGGGAGTCTAACTGGCATCCGTTGGTTGGGGTTTCATGCCCGAAAAACCACAGCGGTAAGATCCGGGTCGCTAGCAGCCCGGTAAGGCTGCAGGTTAGTGAAGGTATATTAATGAAGGTAGGTTAGTGAACGTAGGTTAGTGAAAGTAGGTTTCTTTTGTTCACCTAGTTATACCAAACCGCTCTTTCAGTAGCGATCATTACATCATGATATCAACACTTGCAGCCTAGCGAGTTCCAGATGAAGCCTTGGGCTAGGCAGCGGCGCAACAATTTAGCCCAATTTACAGACAACAAACCGCCCTTTAGTGGCAATTCTCATAGCGCCACAATGTGACATGCAAGAGGAAACAAGGACTCCTGCCTCATTCTGACGACAACGACTAGTCTGCCAGGCATCCGAAAGTCCTTCATTCCTACCCGGAATGGTCTGTTGGCAATGCCTATCTACACTCTCCGCGACCGTGCGCATGAAGAATTTCTTGGACCGGAACGAGTGGGCAGCGAGGCAGGGGCCGGCCGATCATTTCAGTGTTGACTACTTGGGCAATCCGGACAAGGGGGCAGGAGGGCTTGTTGACTTATTCGGTCATCAGAGTATGAAGTGAACCAGGTGAGGCCGAGTTATAAACAGTATTGATAACTATCACGGGCGACAACGACGTTAGGGGGTATGTAGGATATATGTGGTTGTACGAAGAGAGCAAGAGAGAGTGCAAGATGGCCAACCAGTATCACGTGCAGTTGCACGCGCCCTGTCATGTGCGTGCGAAATGCGCGCTCATGACAAGTGCTGAATCACATGTGCCAACAGCGACAGCACATCGCGACAAGGCACGGGCTAGTCCCGTGACAACAACGAGGAAGAATAACAAACTATAAGTCGTAGAGCATTTGAAATTCAATTATCTTCAGGTCTACGACTTTTCATATACTGAGCTAGATCGTCTTTCTTTTGTACGGAGCGGAAGGAAGAGCTAGAAGGAAAGAGAACTACTGTACTATGTCAAGGGAGTTAATAATAACAATATATTATTAATAGTATTTTATTTGAAAACTGCCTGTCTACATCTTTCTAATATTCTACCTACCATCAAGTTACATTTTGGCATATAACCTTAATAAGAAGCTTTGTTTTGCTCTTGAATAGGACGAGCTAGTGTAATTTAGTAGGAAATCCTTCTAAGAAACCAGAACTCATATATAATAGATATTAAACTCGTAGAAACCAGGGTTGAAGATACTAAGCTAATTGTGTATATCCCCGTCTTAGACCAGTGTCCATTATGCGAAATATAGACTCCAATTAGGGTAGTAGCTAATCCGCTTAAGGAATTCAATACTAAAGGACTTACAAAATTAGCTATAGAAGAAATAGATGTCAAGTTAAGTACTTACTACAATAACTGATATAATAGCCAAATATAATTATAATGGTACCGGAGCTATAAGGCTCCTATTATACTCGTTGCAATTACGCAAAGTATTATTGAAAATACAAGGAGTACAATATTGCTTGCAGTAAAAGACTTAACTATGTTCCCTGTACGAGTTTGGGATTGAATACTTTGTAAAGAAGTAAATGTACCTGGTAAAAATATAAATCCTGCAAGGAATAGCCAGGTAGAGATTGCTGCCATAATATTCTATTGCATTAGAATATTGTTCGATTCGATTACCATAAGGTTGTATGACGTATAGGTATACTTCATTTTTATAACAGCGGTAGCAGACTATCTGGGTGCAATCTGTGACAATTTTGAATCATATTGGGAATACTGAGATGTTAAATATCTTGAGATAACTATATCCTCATTTCTGATTTTAACACACCCTGGTGCACTCCGTGACACGTATAACTATTACGCGTAATATTCTTTTTCTTGTTCTACATTTTTATTAACTTCAACCTTTGTACTATAGATGGGTGATTGACATATCCGCTTACATAAGGGGGTGGCAAAGAATTAGCGCCCTAAATATATTTTTAGATCAATGCAATAAGTAGGTAACTGTTAGGAGGTACGTTAAGAGGGTGGCAAAGCAATTAGTATCCTAGTCTAGCAGCTCCTGAAATTTAATTAAACGGACATTCTATCTTTTGAATTGAGTAGGAAGGGAGCACCGGGGATGGGTTAACTGTGACGGTGCCGGTCCGGCCATGCCATATGGGGGACGGAGTGCCGTGCTTGGAAAGGGTGTCGGAATGAGTGACATGGAGGTTCAGCGCATGAACCCTGCCAAAGTGGGAGCCATGCCCATTGAAGGCGTTTGCCCAAGTTTGTCATGCAGGTGAATGGGATGTGAGTGAAGGGATTGGCGGACAGTGACCCACAAGTGGATCCCGCTGTCGCTTGTGCAACCAGGGTATTTATTTGGGTCTGCACGCATGTATCTAGTTCTCTCCTCTTTTCTTCTCCTCACCTTAAATCTTCTGTCATAGATGGTATCTTAGCTTTGCCTTCGACTTATCCATACTAGCGCCCTTGCATTAACGTCATTATTCACTGGGCGGTGGGTGAAGCAACGTTATGGTAGGAAATGTAGGGGCCGGCCTTACAGCTGGGGAAGGGGCGGCGGTTTTCATTCGACAGAAGTCTATACGGTTTTCTCTCGGGGAATAGGTAAAGGACCTCATGCCCATTGGCGCTTGTACATCACTCCTCCTAATATGCAATACTACCATCTATGCTGTGATAAATTATTTTGGGGCCAAACACACCAAATACCTAGCTACTCTAACTTCACCCCCTTCTCTAGCTGCTAGCTTTTCTCGCTTGCAGGCCCTATCAAATGTTTGAGATATAGAATATAGTTATCAAGCCTGGCATG
This sequence comes from Neurospora pannonica FGSC 7221, assembly GCA_009805235.1. Taxonomy (NCBI): domain Eukaryota; kingdom Fungi; phylum Ascomycota; class Sordariomycetes; order Sordariales; family Sordariaceae; genus Neurospora; species Neurospora pannonica. Next base: position 45,824 of record RANY01000152.1, read on the forward strand.
CTTGTTTTGTGGGGTAACATCCTATTTCTTCTTTGCAGTTGAGGAACCCTAACCCTAGTGCCGGCTGAGCCGGAACTAGGGTTAGGGTTCTGACCGCCATGTCGGGTGAGGCGTTCGGGAAGCTGTGAAGGGAGAAGCGAGTTGGACACTCGATTGCTTGATGTCACAGGATTACCTGTGACTGTACCTGGCACATGCACGGCTCCTGCCATGGGCAGTCGAGCCGCGTCCCATTGGCCAGTGGCCAATAGCATCACGTGCATCCGTGCCAGTGAGTCTGGTGTAGGTCTGGCTCTGGGCATGGCTTAGCTCTACCCTATATCGCCAGTCCGTACACACTCCTCCCTCCCTTTCTCTCCTCGTACAACTACGCATATCCAACCTACCCCCTACCCTTCGCCTTGCCCCGTGATACTTGACGACCTTCCAGAATGTTTTTGTGCTATTTTAATTAAATGGGAATAATTTTGACTCTCTCTTCACGTGAATCTATGCTTTTTTTCCTCATTCTTCCTCTGTTCTTGTCGCAAGGTGGTCCAAGAATGTTATAGCGAACATCCGTTTCTCGTGAAGACGGGACAAAGATGACGGCGATGGTTCAGCGGCTTGTACAGGAACTTACAGTGGGAGAGCCGCTATAACTTGTTCTGGCCCCACATCCACCGAAGATTCGCCCCACTTTCAGGGTGACATTCCGCATCGCATGTAGGTGTTAGTGCTTTCTCCAGTACAGGCAGCTTATAGGGGCTGTGTGCTAACAGTCTCTGTGATGCCACCTCAATCCATCATCAGTCTCTCTTGCCCGCGAGCCAGCAACGCTGCGAGCTTCGACCCATTACGATAGAGGTAGCCTCCCATCTCATTCAACTTTGCGGCTTTCAGACAGAGTCAGTTCTGGGCCGGAAATGTCCGAGCTTATTTGAGGCTTTTGTTGCTACCGATCCAAACACCGTTGTTGCTCCCGTTCAGAGTCGTCTGACGATATCCCTCTATCGTCCCGTCCGGCTTGGTGCAGGTATCCATGATAGTGCCCGCGGTCTGGGCAATGCTCTGGCTGTTTTCATCATCAAGTCTACGTCCGTCATTAGCAAAGACCGCTCGTTTCTGGTTAGGTAGATGAGAAAAAAGACATGATGAAAAGAAGAAAAAGGGAGAGTATACCAAGTCCTACAAGTTGTATTATCCTCCCACCCGGGCCCATGAGGATAAATCGCCGCGCTCCCCCAACCGCAATGAACGGTAACAGAATGAGCGTGGGTCACCGTTCCATCTGCGTGAGCCGCGGCACGGGACTTGCCCGGTCGCGCCAGTGGCCGGAGTACAATCTTATTTCCATAAACCTTATTACAGCTAACCTAGACATCCCAAGCTCTCTTTTGCGTGAGTGGGCCACTACTGCTTGCAGCAGCCGCGGGGGCAGTATTGTTGATAGACTCGATGTACGCTTGCATTGCCCCTCCTGGGGGGAGAGGGGTGGTAGCGGGGTTGGCGATGATGGAGTCTACCTACCTACCCATTTGGCGAAGGAGAAGCGCTCGGTAGAGGTGGTACGGGAGTCGGACTTGGACTTGGAAGGGTGAGAGTGAGCGATGGCTGGGGGTCCGGATCTGGTGGCGACATGGATGGGTGCTAACGGAGTCCCTAGTAGTAGGAGCGGCAGTGATTGGGGAGGAGAGGAGGCTGAAAGCCAGGAGGAAGATGGTGGAGGGGTTGACCATTTTTTTAAGGAGTGAGGATAGAGGCAGGCTGAGGAGGCTAGAAGAGATGCACATAGTTGGTGAGATTGGGTGAGCTGAAGGCATTTATCAAGAGAAACTGGCAGCTCTTCGTCAGTACGCTTGATCAGGATTTCGGGGCCTTCTTGGAGTGGTGCGTTGATACCGTAGGAGCCAGGAAGTCAAGTGCGGAGGGTCACTTCAGACATGCTGGCATTACCGTTGAGGAACCATAGGGCAACCATATACAATATCTTTCATACTACACCGTACTATTTAAACCAAAACGCAATATCACAGACAAATCTTTATGCAACCCCTCTCTTAATGCCATTCTCAATGTAAAACTCAACATCTTACTGTTCATACACCAACTCCAGGTCGAAACGCTCCGCCAATGTCAAGTTGCCAGCCTTCTGGTACTCTAATTGGATGGCCCCCGTCACGCATCCTTTATCCTGTGCAAGGAGTATCAAACTTATAAGAAAGGGTATAAGGGAAAACAGCTTCCACATTTACCCCCTTTCGAGCACGACGGAGAGGGAAAAGTAACTATTTGGCAAGGAGAAGTTTACTGCCGAGATGAGTCATATGCAAAAGATATGAGTAAAATATTATATACGAAGCAAGTTAGGTTCGATAGTCTAAATATTCTATTTAGGGAATGTTTTCGAACATAAGAGCCCTCCGAAAGCATGTTAGCAAATGTCATGAAAAAGAATTAGGAGAGATATCTAGCATCAAGGGTCGAACCCCCCTTCATATCAACGATTACCTAATTAGTATGATGTAAAAAGATAATTTTATTTTGTAAATAAATTACTAACTTATAAGCTCTAGGTTATTTTAAGAATCTTATTTACAATACCAACCATCCTCGAGCAGAATAAGCAATTACGTTAGATCTCGACACTATCCTACGATAACCATTTGCACCAAATGTCAACACCACCCACCGTGCAGAGAACCAGGAGATACTGGTTGATACACCTATTGACTTTGACACTCTTGATGACGTTCCATCGACGGCCCAGCCACAGTATGCTCGGTCTGAAGCTGCGGAACTGCTCTTCACTCTCGATCCATTTGACTACGTACGAGCCTAAGCATATCGACGATTACCTTCATGTGACGAACGGCAGTCTGATCTGCCTAAGTGAGATAGCTGAAGGAAGTAAACTATCAGGTGCAGTTCGGTGAAGCCAAAAGGTTCACAACAAGTATCGTTATACGTGTCTCTGATGACGATGGTCTATTGACTACTGTCGAACTATCTGACAATCTGAGTTCTCCAGTCGTCCCTTTATACCGTGAGTGCCTGTCTCTGCTTTTGCCTGCTCATCTTGAGTTCCTGCTCATCGTGAGCGCCCATTGCCAGTGAGCACCTCTGTGCGCCCTCTGGTCCAATCCCCGTTTGGGGTTACACTGTCCTGCCTTGGCATGGCTGCTGCATCCTGATGGCTTGGTTGACCCGTGCACTCGCTTAAGTTCGTAACATACGTGTCTCTGGTGACGATGGTCTATTGACTACTGTCGAACTATCTGACAATCTGAGTTCTCCAGTCGTCCCTTTATACTCCGTGATCCATCTTGCTACTGAAGTTCCTTTGACTCTTTTCGTGAGTCCGGCTCGACTTCGTGAGCCCGTGCCTGCCTGTGAGCTCCTTCGCCGCCCATTCTGCAGGCATCTCCCTATTTCGCAGCCCTCAGCCAATCGATAAGAGCTGCCCCACATCCTGGTACCTGAATGGGACGGTCTAATCTACCCACTCAGCGGCGGCGTTTATTATTACCGGTAGGAGCGACATTTGCAGGTTTGTCAAGCCTTTTTATCGGTCCGGACTGACAAAAAGGCTTGGTACCCTTATCGCTAAATTCTTTTCACTCTTTTCACGTCAACACAATCTCCGCATCTTCCCACTACATACAACCATCGTCCTTTCTTCCGTTCTTAATTCCAGCCGTTTCAAAATGGAGGCGCTTAAGAGCGAAATTGAATCAATCAAACTCCAAATCCAACACCTTTGCAATTTTGCTGAAACCAATTTGCAANATCTCCGCATCTTCCCACTACATACAACCATCGTCCTTTCTTCCGTTCTTAATTCCAGCCGTTTCAAAATGGAGGCGCTTAAGAGCGAAATTGAATCAATCAAACTCCAAATCCAACACCTTTGCAATTTTGCTGAAACCAATTTGCAAAAATCCACTCCTTCTTCTTCCTCCACTCAAACCGACGTCATCTCTAGCGCCATCCAACAAGTTCTTGAGGTATTGAATCGCATCGACAACAAGCTCAACGAATTAACAACCACATCCTCAATATCCTCAATATCCCTACCATCGATACGATACTTAATCAATACCACCGGTCCTCATCCTATCCCAAATCTTGACAAGATCGAACATCATACCCTCAAGCCATTAACTAAAGACGACCTCGGACTCAATCTCATCGCCAACCTTCACAAACTCGAAACAGATCCCCATTTCCATGGGAAAGTCTGCGTGTCCATCGCAGACTTGGGTGTTGATTGGAAAGATCTTGCTAAACGAGCTCTACCATTGCCGGATCATGATCAATTCGCGGTCCAACACGATCGGGACGATGACGGGTTTTCACGGCTATACCTTTCTCASTCGACAACAATGACTTCCATCAATTTCGATTTCGACCTCAACCCGCTCACAGATAACGARGCCAAGCAATTCCTTCAGGAYATTGTTGAATCTCCTCCTCAAAACACCATACCCTACTACGTCGGGCCTATTGATACCTCTGGAACACCACTTGCTTCGCTTTTCCCATCCGGCGCACTTTCGATACTCGGCGACCTCCCTGRAATCAATACCTTGTACATGCACATGGGCGAGCGTGGCTCAGGGACTGCTTTCCACTGTGAGGATGCCCAATT
>RANY01001508.1:0-10205 GCA_009805235.1 Neurospora pannonica FGSC 7221
ACACTCCAGATGGGGGTTCCTTGTTTGTTTTCGTCGTCTTCGTCTTTCATTAGACGCCAATCTCTGATATCACCATTATCATCGGTCTGGCCGGAATATATGTCGGTTGGATGTAGCGGTTYGACGAGTTTAAGAGTAGCATAAACTCCCTTTAGCGGTCTGTTGGTAGAGTCTCGGACTTGGCAAGTGATAGAYATGTTGAAGAATAAAGAATTGGTSGTAGAAGGAATAAAAAGACCGGATAGCTTGAGTAGTTGAAGGTKGATAATAGAGGATGGTTACGGGTATATATACGTGTATGGTTGCTGGTAGGAGGTGGTATTCCATTCTTGGATTATCAGTTRGCTATCCCCTATTCTCGCCACCTACGGGGTATATCACCTTTTAAGGTCTAGTTTCCTTTTCACTACATTCAAGATTTGCAATCCAATTCTGCCATAACCATCATTCGATCCTTTCGTTACCGCGCTAAGAATTTCAAGCGTCTTCTTGTTTTAGTCCGATTTTTATCTCTTCTGAATCGTCGGCAGAGATACGACCCGACGGTGGATTCGTAGCTACTATAGTTTGATATTGTCGGAATGCGCTAATAATTGTCGTTGCGATATTTGTAACCATTTCGTCACGCTGTTTTAATTCCCGTGCAAGATTCCGGCGTGGTAGTAAATAAGACGACTCTAACTGATTCAGCTGGTGTAATAACCTTTGATTTTGAAGTTTAAGTTGTTGATTTTCTTGTTCTAGTAAATGTGTATAAGTTATTTCATCTTTTTCATTACGATTTATGTTTGTCTTTGGTAGTAATGGGAGGCGTTTACTTAGACTCATCGTCTATTAATTTACGCTGTATTTTTTAAAGGCTCTGTAACGTTGACAGAAAGGCTCTCCAAACTAGAAGCTACGGTATTTATAGATTCCAATGCCGTTTCGGATATCTTAGAGATCCTCATTATGTCGTTTTTAAGAACCTCCAACCGGTTATCTCTTTCCTGATCCCTATCCATTTTTTCCAAACGACGTTCGATTCTTGCACTTCTAATTAATTCTAATATTAAAGTCTCAAGTTTGACAACGATGTTGTCAAAATGTCTATGTTTGTTAGTTGAGTAAAGGTAATATAATATAATAGGAAGAAATACCTTTTGCAATGTGGACACGCCGAATCAATTAGATCGAACAGTGTTGGCAACCGCGTTGATTGTGGTGGTGGAGGAAGTAAGAAAGCTTCAGGATTTAAATCCTCGAACATTTGTAGATCTGCAGGGTTATCCATAGTGCTAGTGTTCGTATGGAGAGAAGATACGATGGGCCAATACAATGAGTAAAACATAAAGTTTAAATCTAAAAACCAGCTTCTATCGTCAAAGACGACTATATATACCCCTTCTATCTTTTGATTTATGCTGTATACTTAGTTTCTTCTTCAACCCCTCTCATTACAACTACTATGTTCTATCCAATCAATATGCTGTGGCAATTTCTCTTCTTTTACGTCGCTGTTGGCACTTCTATAAATAGCCTTTGTATTGTAGAACCTCCATTACAATTGACCCCTAAATTCCTTATTCGTGCTATGTAAATTCAACGCAAAAGCTCCTAGTAAAGTATTTAACTAACTTTTGAAAGTGGAAATGCAAAGTCGCTTTGCGAAGCTACTATCATTGCTGCCGACGTCGAATACGTAATCCCTTTCGAATATCACAATTGCCCGCAACTATCAGTATTTGAATTCATTGTACTAATTCTTCCAAGTGGCGATGCGCTTGTCTTTTAGTATTTCTCTCAAGTCTTTGATCCCTTTCACATAAACTAACCTAAGTTAGGCAATGTGGCGCATCTATTGAAAACTGTCATATAGCTGAGGTTACAACTGGTGACGCTATGAAAACTATACCCGTTCAAAATGGGACTGTTCGCTGTCTTAATATTTTATCGGATACCATAGAGTCATCTACATTAGCTAGTACTCGTAGCTCCCTAAGTTTATCTTCTAAAATATCTACGATAGTAGAGCTGGGAACAAGCCAACCGACGACTATTTCGTCAGTATCCCCTTTGTGTAAAACAAGCATAACCTCAACTATTACAACAATTCTCTCTCCACCGAACGACTCCATCTCATTAAACAATACTAAACTTCCGGTTACAACACTCGTCTCCTACCTCTGGAATAGCTCGTTTACGTTAATCTCATCTAGAACTCACACAATCTCAGGTCTTACGTCAACATCTGATTGTTACCCCTCTTTACTAAGCACTACAGAGATTTCGAGTACAGCGCTCGCATCACACCTGTGGCAAACCTCCTTGTCTTTATCCAACGAACGATCAAGCATGCCAACAGTCTCATCACAACCAGTTTTTGCAAGGGCGGTAAAAAATCTTCCGCATGCTGAAGTGATCATTGGTACTGCGTTCGCACTGAATTACTAGCCGCTTGGTTCAAGTGTCCCGAGGGAACGGAACGCTAATTTAGCTTGGTGCACCCCAGAGAAAGTGGGTCTGTTGTAGAATAATTGGATAGTATACGGTTGGAAAGAAACGTAGCATCTCAAAGTGATGGCCTAGTTATATACGGATAACTTGACGATACTGTATATCTTACGATGTCATATGTATTAGATATCACCAACAGGTGAAAATTTTCTTGAATCTAGAACGGATGCCTTGGATGTTTAGTCTATGACTCAATAGTGTGTATCACTTCTAGTTCTAGTTCTTTTGAGAAGGGCGAAGGTAGCAAGCTACAAGAAGATTCTTTCAATATTAATATTATTACGATAGGGTGTAATTAAATGTATCTATGTACCATATCAGGCGCTTGAAATAAACTAAATACTTGCCTTAGAAACATTGACTCAATATTGGTCTATGTGAAGATAGAATTTAGACGCTGACGCTTTTCCTCCGCGATTCCTGCTTCTTTCTGAGAATGTAAAGGGTCGTATGTCAAATCAATGGATATTTGTAGAATTACGGGCGAGTTGATAATCACTACGCGAAGTGAATGGATAAGGTTTAAGGATAAACAAGTCGCTGCCGCCAACATTCAAGCTTACTATAGTCAGGCAAAGGTTACACCACCTTTAAAGCCAGACGCAAACGCTAAAAAAAGTAAAACTATTGCTACTGACAACAACTATATTACGAAAAAAGAGTTTCAAGAATTACTGGAAAAATGTTACGAACTTTAAGCGATGATACGGGCCAACCAAGCTACTGGGAGCATAATAGCCACGTGAAGGCTGGGCAGTGTAACCACCGTAGGAGTAAGAGCCAAGGTCAGAGCAAGGAGGGCTCATAACTGCCAAGACAGGCTCATGAAACGGTTCAAGAGCTCATAAGCCAGAAAGAAGCTCATGAGACGCCTGAGGGCTTATGAGCCAGTTCGGGGCTCACGAGCCAGCCCACGGTCAATGAGCCAGACGCATGTAGCTAGAGACACCAAAGTATAAAGGGACAACTGGAGAACTCAGATTGTCAGATAGTTTGACAGTAGTCAATAGATCACCATTATTGAGACTAGTATAACGCTACTATACTTGTTGTGAACCTTTTGGCTTTACCGAACGTCTTATGATAGTATCATCCTTCAGCTATCCTACTTAGGCAGATCAGACTGCCGTTCGTCAAAAAAAAGTAGATATAGATAATAAGGAGTTAGAAGAAATAAAGAAGGTTTTCTATAAATAAGGTTTGGTTTTATGTATTCAAAATATAAGGGTAAACCATTAGTTTGAGACAAATATTTTTTTTTAAAAAAAAAATTTTTTTTGGAAATTTTTGAAATTTTTTATTTTTAAATAAATTACTCGTAGACTTCGTAAAAATAAGATTTCGAATTCCCACCTTACCTCCGGCAAGGCTGTGACTGAGTGTCGCGTGACTAACACCGTCAATAACGATGCTTCGAATTATGCGCGGTTGGCTCCTGTTCTCTAGGCGCTAACGCAGACAAAATGCGCAGCGTGCGGGGTTGGTGATCCAGGCAAAGGCAGCGCCTTGAAACAAAGACAACAACAGCAACCACCTTCAAGGCTCCCAATCAAACCNGCTAACGCAGACAAAATGCGCAGCGTGYGGGGTTGRTGATCCAGGCAAAGGCAGCGCCTTGAAACAAAGACAACAACAGCAACCACCTTCAAGGCTCCCAATCAAACCCACCGAGATATACGCTAYGAATTTTGTCAGTTACTTATGGTAAGTAGTTCTCTTCTGTCGAGCAACTCCCCCAGTTTCAACTGCTGATTTACTGTACCTATAGTCCCGCGAACATAAGCCGTCCGCTCGCGAAGCCTGCGAGCCTTTTCCCACCATCGAACATTTGTGTGATTAGCTGCCGAGGGAGCTGAGCCTGGCGGACTCTGCAATGCGACTCCTGGAGCGTGACGATACCGGCGGGGTCCATCTGACGGAGGACCTCCCCAACAACAAGATTCCACCATATGCGATACTTTCACACACATGGGGTCCCGAAGAGGTCCTCTTCAGAGACATGATGGATGGTACAGGCAAGCACAAAGCAAGCTACGCTAAGATTCATTTTTGCGGAGACCAAGCCTGGCGCGATGGGTTGAAATTCTTCTGGGTCGACACATGCTGCATCGACAAGTCTGACAGCGCCGAGCTTCAGCACGCTCTCAACTCCATGTTCCATTGGTACCGCAGCGCAGTGAAATGTTACGTGTACCTAGCAGACGTCTCAACCCAYCAGCACGGCGACGGCCCCGGTTRGCAACCGGCCTTTCGAGAGAGCAGRTGGTTTTCCCGAGGATGGACCCTCCAAGAGCTCATTGCCCCAACGATCGTCGAATTCTTCTCTAAAGAGGGCGAGCGCCTGGGAGATAAGGCCGGTTAGCAACCGGCCTTTCGAGAGAGCAGRTGGTTTTCCCGAGGATGGACCCTCCAAGAGCTCATTGCCCCAACGATCGTCGAATTCTTCTCTAAAGAGGGCGAGCGCCTGGGAGATAAGGAGTCTCTGGAACAAGAAATCTACGATATAACTGAAATTCCGCGAAAAGCCTTCCAAGGTGTCCCTCTATCTGATTTCAGCGTCGTCGAACGGATGCGATGGATCGAGAAGCGTGACACAAAATACGAGGAAGACAAGGTGTACTCTCTATTCGGCATCTTCGATGTGCACATGCCGGTTCTCTACGGCGAAGGAAGGCAGAAAGCATTGAAGCGGCTGCAGGACAAGGTTCACGANATCGAGAAGCGTGACACAAAATACGAGGAAGACAAGGTGTACTCTCTATTCGGCATCTTCGATGTGCACATGCCGGTTCTCTACGGCGAAGGAAGGCAGAAAGCATTGAAGCGGCTGCAGGACAAGGTTCACGAGGATTACCTCTGTCTGGCAAAATTGTGGCCCATGGACCCGCGTAACCCGCACGTCGAAAAGGAGCGGATCGAGCTGGCAAAGGGCGGTCTACTGGCTGATGCTTACCGCTGGGTCTTCGACAACTCCGACTACTCCGACTTCAACCGATGGCGCTAGCTGCGGGAGAGTCGCCTGCTCTGGATCAAGGGAGATCCAGGCAAAGGCAAGACTATGTTGCTATGCGGTATCATCGACGAGCTAGAGCGGCGTGTTATCGCTGACGGCGGCAACTTGGCGTATTTCTTCTGCCAAGCTACCGACTCGCGCATCAATAACGCAACTGCTGTGCTACGAGGCTTAATTTACTTACTTACCCACCGGCAACCACGCCTGCTCTTACATCTACCGGAGAACACATACCCCTCCGATGACGCAATGGCATGGATCGTCCTGTCTAAGGTTTTATGCGAGATGCTAGAAGACCCAAACTTGAAGGTCACCTATCTAGTGATTGATGCTCTGGACGAATGTGTGACAGACCAACCGCAGCTTCTCAAGTTGATCGTCCAGATATCATCTGTCTCTGCTCGTGTCAAGTGGCTTGTATCAAGTCGCAACTGGGTGCAGATCGAAGAACAGTTAGCGATCGTCGCGCAGCAGTCCAGACTTAGCCTCGAGCTAAACGCCGAATCCGTCACCACTGCCGTCAGTGCATATATTCGCCACAAAGTCCTTCACTTGTCGCGGCGGAAACGGTATGACAGCACAATGCAAACGGTTGTACATGACTATCTCTCTTCTAACGCGAATGGGACTTTTCTCTGGGTGGCCTTGGTATGCCAAGTACTTGCGGACCCAAGCGTTCGGAGGTGGCAGACACTAACAAAGTTACGGGCATTCCCCCCCGGGTTGGATTCCCTGTATGCGCGGATGATGGAGCAGATTATTCCGTCCGATTATGCGGATCTGTGTAGGCAAATTCTTGCCGTCTCCTCTATTGTTCGCCGACCCATCAGCCTTCAAGGACTGACCACTCTCGTCGAGATGTCAGACGATATCTCAGATGATCCGCAGTCCCTGGAAGAGCTTATAGGGCTTTGCGGCTCGTTTTTGACTCTTTGAGACCAGACTGTTTATTTTGTCCACCAATCAGCCAAGGACTTTCTATTGGGCAATGCTTCTGATAAAGCTGGCAACCAAGCTTCTCAGGAGGCGTTCAAGTGGATTTTTCCTTCTGGGAAAGAAGTTGTGAACTATACCATCTTCTCGAGGTCACTTGATTCCATGTCTACAATACTGCGACGCGACATATACGGCTTAAGCGCACCGGGATTTCCGAGTGACAAGGTCCAAGTACCGGATCCGGACCCGCTAGCGAYGGTGCGGTACTCGTGCGTCTACTGRGTTGATCACTTATGTGACTCCGTTTCCAGCACGRACACAAAACSRCATGATCGTTTACAGGATAACGGGGTTGTCTATACATTCCTCAAGACGAAGTACCTTTACTGGCTRGAAGCTCTAAGTCTACTCCAAGCTATGCCTGCRGGCGTTGTTGCTATTAGAAAGCTCGAGGGCCTGCTAGTAAGTACAAGTCTAACTCCGCMCTAGGAACTTGGCCTAACTAAAGATATAGGGAGGTAATGATCAGTCGCAGTTATCAAAGCTTGTTGGGGATGCTTACCGGTTTGCTTTGTCTTATAAGTCAATAATAGAGCAAGCTCCACTTCAAGCATACATCTCAGCGCTTGTATTTGCTCCAAGCGGTAGCTTGATAAAGAGGAATTTCAGCACAGAAGAACCTGAATGGATTCGCACTAAGCCGGCTGTAGAATTGGATTGGAATGCATGCCTCCAAACCTTAGAAGGCCATAGCGATTCGGTTTGCTCAGTGGCATTTTCGCCCGATGGCCAGCGGCTCGCATCCGGTGCGGACGATCATACTATCAAGATCTGGGATCCGGCGTCGGGGAGCTGCCTCCAAACCTTAGAAGGCCATAGCGATTCGGTTCTCTCAGTGGCATTCTCGCCCGATGGCCAGCGGCTCGCATCCGGTGCGGACGATCATACTATCAAGATCTGGGATCCGGCGTCAGGGAGCTGCCTCCAAACTTTGGAAGGCCATAGCGATTCGGTTCGCTCAGTGGCATTTTCGCCCGATGGCCAGCGGCTCGCATCCGGTTCGGGGGACCGCACGATCAGGATCTGGGATCTGGCGTCGGGGAGCTGCCTCCAGACCCTAAAAGGCCATAGCGGCTACGTTGACTCAGTGGCATTCTCGCCCGATGGCCAGCGGCTCGCATCCGGTTCAGGGGACCGCACGATCAGGATCTGGGATCTGGCGTCGGGGAGCTGCCTCCAGACCCTAAAAGGCCATAGCGGCTACGTTGACTCAGTGGCATTCTCGCCTGATGGCCAGCGGGTTGCGTCCGGTTCGTCGGACCAAACGATCAAGATCTGGGATCCGGCGTCGGGGAGCTGCCTCCAAACGATTAATACTAGTACTATGATGACCCATATATCGTTTGACCATACTAACCGGTACCTACGTACTAACGTTGGACATATTAAAATAGATACAGAAACTACCGAAAGCCAAGTTGTACTAGATAATCCAGAGAGCCATGACTATGGCTTGGGACAGGATGGGTCTTGGATTACTTGCAACGGCCAGAACGTACTCTGGCTGCCACCGAATTACCGATCGTCTAGTTGTGACCTCCAGGGACGGATGATATCCATCGGCAGCGTATCGGGACTGGTTTGGTTTATTGGCTTCTCGCAAGACATATAATGTATTCTATGTCTTTCTCAATTCCTTTCTCTTTATTTCATTTTTCTAGCGCGCTATCAGAAGGGTCTGGGAGGATAAGCAAATTTATAGGAATCTTGTAAATTCTAGTGACTTTTATTAATGTTAAGATGACGTATTCTATTACGAAGAAGCAAGACTATTCCATCCCTTGACTCTCCTTTTGCGGGTGCTTGTGCGGTCCAGATGCCACGAGATTAACCCGTAACTGCCCAGTCATGGCCAAGCTTGGTACAATGGTAGAGGCCTCGATTCTCCTTGATCGGATAAGTGGTCTCTTCCTTGGTGGTGCTTGGGTGAGCCAACACACTTGCAGTAGCTTCGTCACAGCTACATGGTCTTGGTTTGGATGTAGGGAATCGCGGCTTAACCTGTGGCTTTATACTACTGCCTAGGTGTTGAAGGTACTCAAGACTTTCCACACTAGTATTTTCGCTTGTATGAGTGATAAAATGATACTCCTCTTTCTAGATCAACCATGCTGGATGATGAGAAGAAGCTCAGTTTTGTGAATGGTTGTCTGATACCGGAAAGGTATCGTGGTGTTGCATGTCAGATTTACTGATATGATGTTGGTGCCTAAGGCATACCTGCCAGGCACCCCGCTGCCTTTGCAGCTGGTTCATTCAATTGAACTGTAACCGTGAGTCTCACCCCCACTTATGTGGGTTCTGTAGATTAGATAAGGCTTGCGCGCGACCCTTTATGGTCTTCGACCGCGCAAGCTTCCCTCACGAGATTCTTCGACGAATCATCAATTTACTGTAATGGGCTGGCGCCCGGAGATATGGTGCCTGGGCTGCAGGTCCAGGCATGCTCTCTGGTTGGCTAGTGCCATTCAGGCCACCTGTTCATTCCAGTATTTAGCCATGTCTCTGCAGACTTGTTCAGGACTGCAGACCTTCCTTTTCCTCTTTGTCAACAATCTCAAGCTCTGTTCCACCCCTACTGCCGTGTACACCCAGTAGGCCCGTGACATTTACACACATTCAAATAACACACATACTGTGCTTTTCACAATACCCTCTAAACGGTATTATTGTCACTCCACTCCGGCATTTCCAGCTCAGAATTCCACCTGCGGCTTTGAACTTGGTTGTGATAACCTGGAATAGGGCAACGAGTACTACAACTTTACGTCCCTGCCGCTGAAGGATGAAGACGAAGATTTGAAAAGTCTAATACTAAGATAAAGGAGCTCCAACCTATTGGCAGGTAGCTCCATCCTCGCAAGGTCCCTAGTCAAAGTACAATTAATGGAAAATATCATGAGGCGCAGGCAAGCACTAAGATAGGACTTTGATTGTTGTGCGAGGAACAGGAAAAGAATACTGTGCACGCAGGACAGGCAATGCCGGTAACACCTAGTCCAGCTTATCCAACAAGCTCCTTACAGCCCTAGTATTACAGCTAGAATCAGAAAGTGCATGCGGCCTAGCAGAGGCTTGTGACGAACCGTTACAAGCACAGGAGTATATGGCTGGGATAAGAGATTACTTGCCCACACCCACCAAAAACTTACACGCACCCACCTTTTCAATCTAGCAGCTGACATGTAAAATATACCGTTTTAAGCCGTAAAATTCGTGATCTGTCATGTCTCGAAGTGGGTCAACCCAGTAAATCCCCTGTAAATCTTGTTCTACAGCGGGCAACCARGCAAATATGACAGCGCCAACCTGGTGATACTTTCGTGGTGTTGAGAGGTTCAACTCTACTCTACTCTACTCTACTCTACTCTACTCTACTCTACTCTACTCTAAATGCTTACATCTGACAACTCAGAGCTCGTCAGAGAGCTCAGAGAGGTAGGATGAGTCTGATGATAGCTCGATAGCATCGTCTCTCGCCACCTGCTCCCTCGCAGCGTTATCTCTCGCCATTTGCTCCCTCGCTCTCGCCTCCCAGTATCTCCCCAACTCGTCATCGTCATCSTCAGCCACCTCGATACAGCTGCGTGCTTCACTCTGGGCACGAGCACGGGCATCACTAGCATCCATCTCCTCGATACTGGGCCCCAACTCGTGTTGGGAATAGTTACGCCGTGCTGAGACTCGAATGGTGCCGCGG